>PVKP010000689.1:0-180315 GCA_004027715.1 Plecturocebus donacophilus
CAATTCACTTATATTCTTCTCTAAGTTGTCCATTCTCATTAGCATTTCGTTAAATCTTCTTTCAAGGTTCTTAGTTTCTTTGCATTGGGTTAGAACATGTTCTTTTAGCTCACAGAAGTTTCTTATTATCCACCTTCTGAAGCCTGATTCTGTGAGTTCATCACACTCATCCTCCGTCAGGCCTTGTTCTCTTGCTGATTAGGAGCTGCGATCCCCGGTAGGAGGAGAGGCATTCTGATTTCGGGTGTTCTCAGCCTTTTTGCACTGGTTTCTTCCCATTTTTGTGGATTTATCCACCTGTCGTCTTTGTAATTGCCAACTTTCAGATTGGGTCTCTGAGTGGACATCCGGCTTGTTGGTTATGAAGTTTTTTGTTCCTTACTTTTCCTTCAGCGGATGCCCCTTCCCCACAGAGCTAGGCCTTCCCAGGTTCAGCTGTGCTTGCTCTCAGTCCTCAGCACTTCCAATTGCTGTTCTCCTTGTGGGGATGGGACCAGCGGAGCCCGTCTAAAAGGGTGCCCAGTCCCGAATACTCCACACAGAGAAGCACCGCGCCGGGGCGCCAGCAAAACAGCCGCGCCGGCCCAAAGAGTCGCACTGGCGACCCGTGTGGCTCCTTCGCCGGGAATCTCCCAGTTTGTGGGCATCAAAAATTCGTCTGCAATTGCGGCATCCACTCGCTCTCTGCGCTTTCACTGGGAGCTACAATCCTGTGCTGCTGCTACGCGGCCATCTTGGATCTCTCTTCGCCCGGTAATGAAGTTTTTCTGTTTCTTAGTTTTCCTTTGGCGGATGCCTGTTCCCCACAGAGCCGGATCTTCCCGGGTTCGCTGTGCTTGCTGTGAAACTGTCAGTCCTTAGCGCTTCCAATTGTGTTTTCCTTGTGGGGATGGGACCAGCCGAGCCCGTCCCGTATACTCTGCCCTGAGAAGCACCGCACTGGGGCACCAGCAAAACAGCCGCGCCGGCCAAAAGAGTCACGCTGGTGACCCGTGTGGCTCCTCTGCTGGGAATTTCCTGCTCTGTGGGCAACAAAAATTCATCGGAAAGTGCGGCGTCCACTCGTTCTCTGCGCTTTTACTGGGAGCTACATTCCTGAGCTGTTGCTAATTGGCCATCTTGGATCTCTCCCCCCGCCCTTAAGAATTCTCTTGAGCAGTTAAATCCTTTGCAAGCTCAAAAATGACTACCCTAGACCCCTTGTAGGAAGAAGAACAGTAGCTACTCTGTGCTTTAGTTCAATAACCAAAGCTCTGTTCTTTCACAATGTGCCCTGGGTTCAATTCCTAGCTAAGGGAATGAGTCCTTTCTGGTTTGTTATTTATCTAACTTTTTGCCAGTTATTGATTCTTTTTCCCCCATGGATAGCTTCTGATTTCCTGTCTTAAATTTTTCATCCTCTGAACTACTTTTGGGGAGATTCTAAATTTTCTAAAACACAAAACAAAACAAAAAACTGCCTACCATCTCTTTGAGACATCTTATGCATCCATGGTTAAGTCATGAAGTTAGTTAAGACTTATTAATTTCACATGGGAGGTTACCTGGGGTAAAATTCAAAATCCAGAACTATTGACTGTCCTGGCTAGTCTGGTAATAAAAGATTTTTTAAAAAATATGAGTTCTGTGTTAAAATCAGCTGAATTAAAAATGGATGTCTAAGCTATGCATATATTTAAAAGTCCTTTTCTTCTTCTTGGATTTTTTTTTTTTAATTTTGTTTATTTTTCTTCTCAGTTGACTGGAGTATTTTCCCAGTCTATGTTCTTGCCATTCTTGATGCCCACAGAAGAGATCCTAAAGTAATTTCTGATAACCTCGGATTCCTTGGGGAAAATAGAGACAATTTTTTTCAAGATAACAGACCTCATTTTGGGAGAAACCTCTATTTTCATCATGGAACCCCAGGAACTGCAAGCAGACAGGTCCTTCTCAAAACCTAAGGCTTTTCTCTGTTTTGCATTATATTACCTGACCATTTTTCATTTTAGGGGCATTAGAAATTACTTTAGTAGGGAAGAGAGATATAAAGAAAGTTATGGATATGAAGATGTACTTATGGTAAGGAAGAAATTTTATATTAGAAAGGATCTTGTATGGTAAATTCTTGTCCTGAAGTAGAATGACTAATTATTTAGGAAAGAAGGAAATATAAGACAAGCTCAAAAGTCCAAGAATGTCATAGAGGTTCTGCGGAAATTGTCATAGGGTTCATAAAATAGGAAAGAAAAATTTAAAATTGCTAGATCTTCTGTCTGTTTATTTATAAGTTCTTTGCATGTGTGATGTTTATATAAAGAAGCTCTAATCAGTCAGCTTAAAGAAAATGAAAGCACTAAACCTAATATTTTGACAGAAAGAGAAACTCTAATGCTGTTTAGTTCATGTGACTTTAGTAACTCTCCGTAAATAAAGATAGTTTTAAAGATTTTTGGTAAAATTAAAAGGTGTTCCAAATATAGACATTTGGTCTAAATTAAGTCACAGATTAAATTTGCTAAATGCTTTAATGTCATAAACTGCTTATTTGACTTTTGAAAATTGTTCAATTTATTTGCTTTGGAACCATTAGATTCTAGATAGGGCCTGGGGACATGTGGAGTCATCCAAGCCTCCTAGCTGTGCTGGAAAGAATCAGACTTTATCTGCAATTCTGTCTTGTATCCAAGACTCTGAACCTTGTATATAATTAAAATAGCTTACACTAAAAGGAAAAATTGTGTGTTTTTGATAAAAAGGCATGGTATTATTTTTTCAAGAAACTAATTTTGTCCAATTTAGAAAGTTGAAGAATGATTTTTAGTTGAAAGATAAAAATGAAAGTTTAAGGAAGTTATAGGATGTTTATGAAAAATTAACTTTGTAAAGAATTCTGTATGTTTACAAGTTGACTAAAATTAAAAGGATATTATTTAGTTCCTCTATGAAGTAAATATTAAAACAGTTCAAGACCAGCCTGGGCAACATAGTGAAATCTTGCCTCTACAAAAAATTAGCCAGGTGTGGTGGCATGCACCTATAGTTCCAGCTACTCAGGTGACTGAGGAAATATGATTCCTTGAGCCTGGGAGGTGGAGGTTGCAGTGAGCTGAGATCACACCACTGAACTCTACTCTGGGTGACAGAGTGAGACTTTGTCTCAAAATAAAATTAAATTAAATAAGCACACTGATACAGGGCCAGAATCTGGGCCCATATGTCAAAATAATAGGGTTTTATTTTTGGAAAATTGCTTTGTTTTTTAACAAGAAAAAAAATTATGAAGAGTTACAAAAAGTTTATGAAAATCTTACCTTATGTTAAAACTAATTAAAACTGAACAGATTTATAAAATTTTATTAAAAACTAACATTGGCATTTAAAATGCACTAATGCCAAAGTAAAATGTGACTTTTTCTTTTGAAAAAGATTTTTATATAATATAGAGAGAAAGCAAAAAAAAAAAATTGGTTTTTTTCCTTTTAAGTAAGCTACAAAAAAAGTGAGAGGAGAGAAAGAAAAGAGATTCAGTTGGCCTCATGCTATCTTCATTTGTTCTCGTTGTTTGGAAAGCTGAGTCTCTTCTATATGAGATAGAAGAAAAATTTTAAAAATTGTTTTATCTCTTTTAAAATTTTTGGGCTATAATTTTAGATAAATGAACGACTTCTGGTGACCTGAGATTGTATTTTGTGCTATCAAGGGTTTTAAAACTTTGATACTTGACAAAGTTTCCAAGATCAAATTCTGAGTTGTTGTAAAGTCTTCTAAAGTCCAGAAGAGACATATCATTCTCACTTGATACATTAAAATCATACAGAAAGCATTGTCAAATATAATATGTTTTTTAAATTTGTCTTTGGGTTATATTAATATAAAATTAATTTCTACAGAATTGAGAAACTATCTGATTTCTCCAGAATTTAGAAACTATTTGTTAGTATTCTTAACTTACATCAGTGTAGTTCTTTGCATAAGTACAATAAGAATCTGTATTCTTTTGTAACATTTCATTAATATGTGTTACAAAATTGCATAAAGTTTCTATAATTGTTTTTTCTCAGCATATGTAATCAGTAATAATTATAACTTTTATGTTAAATTCGTATGTGTCAAAAATATGACAAGAATTTCTTATTTATTGCATTTTTAAACTATGGCTGTCCTGAGAATTTTGTCACCCACAGACAATTGTTGTCTTATTTTAATCCTTTTCAAATGGTGATTTAGAGTTAGATATAGAACTCTTACGGGTACTCTTGAATGCAGATCTCTGATAACTTTAAAATTGTGCCATTAGAATAGAGAAAAGAAACAAATTTCTAAGACTTTCATGAAGAGGTGATATGCTAAACATTGCTAATCCTTTTGTTTTCAGAGTCAAGGGAATTTTTATTCTTTTGAGCTGTTTACAACTTTTAGCAACTGAGTAAATTTTACTTCTGTAAGCAAAATTTAGGGCATGTTGCTTTTTCACTACCTGATTTCTCTAGAATTTAGAATCTATTTGTGAGTGTTCTCCACTTATAGCAGTGTAGTTATTTGCATAAGTGCAATAATAATCTTCTTTCTCTTTTGACATAACAAAATTGGAGATGCTAATTATTTTACCAAGGCTTAGACTAGAATGGCATAATTTCAGATATAAACAGACTACCTTAAAAAATCAAAGTTGACTTATAAAGCCAATAAAATCTCCTTGGAAAAACTGGCCTCCTACCTTGTCTTCACAGTCCCTGTACAGCAGGGGTCCTTTATATTTTCAGCTCATTTATATGTGGTCACAAAGATACAAGAAGGTTATTACTACAATACATCATATTCTACAGGGGAAATCAACTAAGTGTGGTGATTTTGTCTGTAGTTTAATCATTTTCTGAATCTTCAAAGACAATATATTTTCTAAAGCTTTCTAAAACCAAATAGATTCATCTTTAAATTGTCATAAGCTCCATAGACTGTTAAAAGCTACCTGGTACCTTAAATGCTGGAGCATCTCAGGGCTTTCCTCCTGAGATACTGACCTTTCTTGGCTTCTCACTCTCTTCTCTTCCTTTGGAACATTTAACACTTTCCTGCCTCTAAGCTGTGTGTGTGTTTTTTTTTACCTCCTTCTCCCCACTTCCAAAACAATCTCTGTTTACATATGTGTCTATATTTATATTATAATGGAGCTTGTGTTTACCATCCTACTGTAAAATTCATGAAAATGTTTTATTCATCTTTGTATTTGCAAATCCTCGTGCAGTGCCTTACACATGGGAGGGCTCAGAAATGTTTGTTGCATACATAAAAAGGACTCAAATTTTCAATCTCTTCTCCTATCATGTGTTGCCATGTAAACAATACTCCAGCTAATCTATTGCTTCCCTTAGAACATATCTAGAATTTTGTTCATGATATTTTCTCCAACTGAAACACTGTTATCCCCCTTCTCTGTCTAATGCTCGTTTCCTTTTGGCCAAATGCATGAATACACTGAATTTATAGAAGTTTTACATTATTCTTTAAGGTCAGTCTCTAACAATATTGAGAATGGATATTAAGACTAAATTAGGTGATATATTAGGAATATATTAGGATATATCTACATAAATAAGGCACAAATAATTCAGATTTTAAATTGTCAGAAAAATATGAAACCGTAATCAATCACTGGATATTGAAACAAAAACAAAATTATTTAGTTGATTACACATAGAAGAGTCCATGCTGGTGAAAAAGTGAACTGGATATTGACAGATTTTTAAAAATGACCTGCCAAATAAGAATTTTTGCTCCTCACATCCATAAAAGTACTGGGAACTTTAATGTTTGGAATTCTGAAGCCTTCCATTTGCATGAACATATCAACAGCCACAACACCACAAAGCAAAAAGTAATTGAATGGGCATAAATCTGTAGTATTTGGATTGTTTACCCAGCATCACTTAATGCAGGTAATACTTCCAGATAGAAGCAAATCATTGTCAAGAGAAACAGTGAAAAGCCTAAAACTAGTTTACAGCTGGGTACTGATTCACCATATATTTCTCATAAAAAGATACTTGGTGTTTATCTTCATATTTCTCTTTAGGTGAAAAACACATACTTTTAACTTTGTATTTGTTTTCTTATCCCTGATTCCTCCAATTATAGATGCACCTAAAATCTTTCTTGTATTCCTAACTGACCCAAGTGTTTCACTGAAGCAGCATTAACCGTCTTGTGTCCATCTCTGTCAGACTATTCTCAATACCACTTCAGTTGGTATTGATTGTATTCTTAAATCCTTTCTGCATGTTTTATGTACTGTGCACAGACCTCTGCAATTCTCTAACTCTACAACTGCACTTTCTTTGATCAGCATTAATTTTATATGTTTGTTGAAATTGGAAGGGGACCAGACATGGGTGTAAAAGCATGTTCTCCCCTATAAAATCTGGAACTATATACTCATAAAATAATCACAACTGTAAATTATTGGTCAGCATGTTTTTCACTAACAAAGATATGTGAAAACTGTTTATGAGTAAAAAGAAAGTACTACAGAATAAAATCTATACTCACTATTTTTATTTCTTAGGCTGAAGGTCCAAAGTTTATGTATATTTAAATATATACGTTTTTGACCCAGCAAAAACAACTGGGAAGAAGTTCGCATTAAATAGTATATGAATAAAGTAATCAGACATTCTTTAGAAGCCTTCAACAAGCCTTATATGCACAGACTTCTCTATAATGTATATGTTGGCTCCACATATTCATGTTTGGATGACAATAATATCTAAACTCTACATTTGCATGATTCATATGTAAGCATGATTACATTTATGACTTTTACAATTCAATTATGTGCAATACAGATTTCATTAATTCAAGAAAAATACAACCAATACCCATCCCCCAAATAACACTTATAAAGGAAAAAGGAAGTGGCATGTAAAGATTTTTTCCTTTGCCAAAAAATTTAAAGTCACAAAAATAATTAAGTGATGCAAAACATCAAAATAGTTTGCAATGTTTATGAAGTTTAATTCAACTCAACAGGTGTAGGGTGTAGGGAACTCTGATCTTCATACAAACCCCCCCCCCAAAACTAACAAAAAACCCCTCAAAAGCCCAGTTTTGGAATTTGTCTTTTTATCTGTTCATGCATAGAGGACTCCCAACTCTTTCACATGACACCGGCTAATAAGGGGTTAAAGAAAGAAAATGAGAAATGCAAGGTCACATACTGTTCCAGTATTCTCCAGATACGCATAAGTGCTTGAGAAATGGATTCCTTGTCCATGGTAGATCCTAACCAAACCAGCTACCAGGCAATCTCTGAAGTATACAATAACACTTCTCCTAAGGAGGACTGTGAGTCACAAAAAGCATCACAGTAGAACTTCTCTTACCATACACGGCATATCGTTCAGTGCATTGTCAGGGAGAAGAAAGAGGCTCTCTTTCTACTAATTCTTCTTTTTTAATAAAAACTTTGAAATAGTCTCTGAGATCAGCATAATTGAACTGCCTATTTTAAGCAATATTCCAAAGAGGAAAGCATGTTTAATACCTGTACATGTCTTGTGAAGCGGTCTTGAAATTGCAAAACTTATGTTATCTTCCTACAATGCTACAACCAGACACATTTGACTTCTTTACAAATGGCAAAGAGGAGTTTTTAAATGACTCTCATGTAGGCAGAAGTCTCGCAGCTGGATTCAGCCATTAAAAACTTTTTTTATGTCAAATTAATTTTTAGTCTCTGTGCAATGTACTACATTTAGCTAGACCACTATTTGGATACACTCAAAGTTGGTAGAGAATAGTATTTCCTAAAAGATCATTTTTCATACTATGTCTTAGCACTCTCAACTTAATTTAAGTAATGGGCACTGGCAGTTACTGTGGAAAATGAAGAGGAAAAAGAGTAAGGAAAATTTCATTTTATCAAACAACCAACTAGACCAAGTATGTCAAACACATGCATTTTCATTTTACTAAAGTGAACAGGTTCAACAGAGCATTAAAGAACATATTACCACAGAACAGCTCTATGCCAGCATATCAAATCAGGATACATCCAGGTTACATTTCTGATTTATGGGTCCCACAGCATCCTTCTACCAAGATTGAGTCCCATGATAAGACAGACAGATTAATCCTAAAGGCATATGTCATCCTTCATCTTATCGCCCATTCTCCAACAATTATGAATGAGATACCAACATCCAAAGGACTATCAAATTAAGAGCTATAAGTATTTCAGGGGTGGTTTAGATCTCAGTAAACGAAATCCAAATAAGGTGTCCCATATTCCCTAAAATAGAAAAATTATGATAGCCTGCATGTTTTGTACCACTTGGTCTCCCTAACCCCAGCAGCAGGAAATTCTTATTTTATATCCCCAGCTTCTGTGTCTTTTGTTATTTAATTTACAGTGCTTGTTTTCACAGGTATTCTACATTTATAAAATAACTTTGGTAACTGTTTGGGTGCCTAACATTCATTCATTCATTTCTCATGGAATAAATCTCAAATTACTTCAATTCAAATCTCCAGTATATGTGTTTTGAGTTAATGTGCAATAAGAATAAATTACGAGTCAATATTTTTTGTTATTGCACTACTCCATGAGGAAAATTAACATTAGGAATCTGATGATAATATTTCAACACCTAAAATAAAGTTGCATGGCAAAACTTCCATAGAAAACTAAAGCTAAATAGTACAGATTCTAATTTCTTGAGATATTATAGAGGAAAGGAGTTATTTCCAAACATTTTAGACAGCTAAAGTTCATGGAGCATGTGTGTGGGAGGAGAGAACCTGAGTCAACATACTTATTTTCATTAGGGAACCAAGAGTAGACATAATTTCTTAGAAAATGCTCCTTTTTACTGCCTCAAAAATAATTACACAATAATGTGTTTTCTCTCATGTAGCAAGATGACACTATTGGCCCAAGATTAGTAGGTTAAATGCTTTGAATTGTGTATCCACAAGTGAGGATATTTTTTTCACTGATCCATTGACATGTTCAGATCCAGTAATTCCTTGTTCCCCTAGGGTAAAGGGTGCAGCCTGTAGCCATGTAATTAAATAAATCCAACCAGGCCACACAGGAGTCAAAATTATGACGTCAGCCATGACCTAGTTAGGTAAATAGCAATAGGTAAATAACTAGCCAGCAAGGTGCTTCATTAGTTTAGAAATACACAGAAAGTATAATTCCCTTACGATTTCTGTTCTAATAAAAGCTGGAGCTGAATAGAGCACTGGCTGCTCTGTGGTTATCTTAGTTGGTTTACAAATGATCAAGAAATAAGAAAATTTCAAACTTGCAGCCCCTTTAATAAGCTTGTCTTAACTCTAGAAAGATAGGCCAGTTCCCCCAAATTGTAGCAGATCAGCACTCAGAAAGTAATCTACAACTGACATCCTCTCAGAGGCAGTTAGACCAAGAATTTTCAGAAATGTGGCCCTCAGAACTCCACTGTTTGGTTTATTTCAACAAGCATTTAGTGAGTTCCTTTCTTTAAATGTGCCAGTTATTACATGTATTACACTATGTGCTGAGACCTTTAAGTATGGCCCAGTGCAGACCCACACAAGCTTGCTGATTGTTGGGGAAGACAGACACACATATAAGCACCTTGATAAAGATGTATACAAAGAATGTTATAGGCTTACAGAGGAGAGGCTCTCAGAGAAGGCTATAAGAATTAGGCAGATGGAAGGGGGTGTTGGATGAGGAGGAAACAAAGGTACTTGGTGAATAATGTTCAGGACAAACAAATGTACCCGGGTTTGGAATAGCATCTAAAATGTGGGGACAGATGGGGCTTCAAATAGTTTATAAATAAAGTGTGAACAAGTGATTTTTTGCTAAAGGTTTTAATTTTACCTTTGTTTGTGAAATAATTCTTTTTCCCTAGGCTTTAATTTCATTGAGTATGTTTTTAAAATATGACTCCTTTCTCTAATCTCCAAATTATGCATTGACATTTTGCTTTCCCTATAGCATTACATTTCACTTCTGCCTCTGCTATCTCCTTTCCAATTTCTGCCCCCAAATACTTCAAGGGAATATTAAAATCACCCAAAGGATGCAAGGAGCAAGCAGCTGTTTAAACATGCAAGGCACCATCCAGAAAGAAAAAAAGGGCTTTAACAAAACTTGAAGGAGATACAACCTGAAGACATAGCACAAGACTAGGGGTTGCTGTCCCCTGTGGCAAATGTTGCCTTTTGTGGGCTACTGTCATAGGGACACAAAAACCAGCCTGGAAACAAACCTACTTCTGTAGAAGCAAGATACTTACTGTAAAACAGGGAACCCTCCTCAGCGCCCATTTTAAAATTCATACCACTCACTGCCTTATTCCTACATCACCATATGCCTGTTCTGTCACCTTGCCTACCAATTCCCATGTTCCACCTCTGTCAGTTGAACCTTAGCGATGCTATTCGCCAATATTGCTGACATATGTCTCAACACTATGGATGATGTTGGCTTTTTCCGTAAGAAAACTCCATGAAACAGAACATTTCCCTAAAGGGTTCAGAACTGAGGCCAGCAAGACTCAGCAGGGTACCAGAAGGATGTTCATCAAGTGACTATCCCGTGATATCAGTAAGCCAGCTCTTCTCAAATACTTGTCTCAATTTGGCGAGATCTTAGGCTTCACCAGTAAAACCTTCTCAGACACTGGGCTATTCAGGGGGTTTGGATTTGTGCATTTCAAAGACAGCGCCACTGTTGAAAAGATGCTCCAAGTGAAAGAGGACAAATTGGATGACAAGAAAATAGATCTTAAAAGGGCTAACGTGATGCCACCTAAATTCCCCCCAAAAAAGGTTTTTGTGGATGGGGTGAACCCCTCTCTGTCCGAAGGAAAAATCAGACAGTGCTTTGGGAAGTTTGGAACTATTAAGAAAATTGAGTTTCCCCTGTGTCTAAGAACAAATGAAAGAAGAGGTTTCTGTTTCATCACATATACCGGTGGAAAATCAGTGAGGAAGCTATAAGAAACCAGATACCATCTAATTGACTTTGGGTGAGGTGAAGTTAAAATCGCCCTCCCGACAAAAATATGAGGCAGACACAAATGTGGGGAAGTATGTTCCATTTGCTAGATCAGGCAACCTCTGGAGATGAGGAGGAGGCTTCTGTGCAAGTCCAAATGCTTGTGGACAAAACCGAGATGCTTGCGGCTGGCAAACCAACATGTCTGTGGAGCAAACATAAATGTTTATTGTGCCTTTGGAAGTGGTGGAGGCTTTTCTTCTCTGCTCGTTCTGGTTCTCTTCTCATTCTTCAGTGAAGGATTTAGTTTATCTGATGAAGTATAAGGTAATTTTCCATAATGCCTAGAGTTATCAACAGCTATCAGCCCATTTTTAATGGTTGTGGTAGAAATTATTATTATTTTATTTTATTGAGACAGAGTTTCACTCTTGTTTACCAGGCTGGAGTGCCATGGCACAATCTGGGCTTGCTGCAACCTCTGCCTCTTGTGTTGAAGGGAATGTCCTGCCTCAGCCTCCAGAGTAGCTGGGATTACAGGCACCTGCCACCACGCTCGGCTACTTGGCTAATTTGTGTATTTATTTATTTAGTAGAGATGGAGTTTCACTATGTTGGCCAGGCTGGTCTCAAACTCCTGACCTCAAGTGATCCACCCACCTTGGCCTCCCAAAGTGCTGGGATTACAGATGTGAGCCACTGTGCCCAGCCCCTGTTACCAGATAATTTATCAACCATTCTGAAGACAAAAAGTGAAGCTGCCACTGTAGAAACATCATCCTCAAATGAAAAGTTTCATTACTCTTATTAGATGCCTGAATTACTATATCGTAACAGATTGTCACTATTTCCTCATCAACTATTTCCAGCTGCTTTTATTTTTTCATGACCTTTTGACATTGGAGCTAGGACACAAGAACAAAAACATCTGAGGCTTTTTTGTTTTATTTTATGGAAGTTAAATGTTTTCTAGCATTATAAGAAACTATTTCTGTAGTGGTTTCTAATTTTGAGCTGGTGTTTTTGTTTGTTTGTTTTTTGGTGAGAGGAGTGCGAAATTTTTAGCCAGGTATGTACTTTTGTTTGTTTGTTTTTAAAGGGTGGTGTGTTCAGGTTCGAGCTACACAGATCTGGGGAAAGAAATCATGAAGTTCTACTATAGATTTTCTAAATGTTCAACCAGTTCCTTGCATTCATCTAACATTTACAAAGTAATGTTACAAACATAACATTACTAAGCCAGAAACTCTTCAACTGATAAGATTCAGAGAGAATCACTTCCCATCTTAAGAGAGGCAGAAGGAAACCAAGAAATGTAACAGAATGTGGTTATGTACTAGGTAAAGCTTTGCAGATGATAATGTGGTATTGCAGACACAGGCATCTAAAACATGTGTTGCCAGTGTCAGAGGAGGTCTGCAGTGAGTAGGCCTTTGCCAATGGGCTGTGCTAAAAGCAGACAGCCTACCAAGCAAACATGCAAAGGTATTTAAGAAAGAATTTAGTATTCACGTTGGAAGGCAGCAAAGAGTTATTTTTAAAAGGGGAAACAGAGTGCTTATGGGAAATAAGGAAAGGGTCAGGGAAGGAGCTTGAGTATCTCTTGCCAAGAAAAATATAATGAGTCATCAATGTGATCGACTCATGTAATTCTAAATTTTCTGGTAACTACACTTTTTGAGAAAGCAAAAAAAAAAAAAAGCCAGTTCACTTAAATAACAAATTGTATTTAATATAACCAACATATCATTTCAACATATATTACAGATAAAAATGATTAATGAGACATTTTATAGCATTGTTTTCATATCATGTTATCAAAATCTCGTATGTATTTCCCTTTTATAGCCATATGAATTAGTCTGTTTTCATGCTGCTGACAAACACATACCCAAGACTGGGAAATTTATAAAACAAAGATGTTCCACATGACTGGGGAAGCCTTACGTTCATGGCAGAAGGCAAGGAGGAGCAAGTCACATCTAATGTGGATGGCAGCAGGCAAGGAGAGAGCTTGTGCAGAGAAATTCCCATTTTTTAAACCGTCAAAGATCATAAGACTCATTCACTCTCATGAGAACAGCACAAGAAAGAACCACTCTCATAATTTAATCACCTCTCACTGGGTTCCTCCCATGACATGTGGGAATTGTGTTAGTTACAATTGAATATGAGATTTGGGTGGGGACACAACCAAACCATACCATTCCACCTCAGCTTCTCTCAAATCTCATGTCCTCACATTTCAAAACTAATCACACCTTCCCAACAGTCCCCTAAAGTCTTAACTCATTTCAGCATTAACTCAAAAGTCCACAGTCCAACGTCTCATCTGAGACAAGGCAAGTCCCTTTTGACTATGAGCCTGTAAAATCAAAAGCAAGTTAGTTACTTCCTAGATACAGTGTGGGTGCAGGCAATGAGTAAATACAGCCATTCCAGATGGGAGAAATTGGCCAAAACAAAGGGGATACACAACCCCATGCAAGTCTGTAATCCAGCAGGGCAGTCAAATCTTAAAGCTCGAAAATGATTGCCTTTGACTGCATGTCTCACATCCAGGTCACACTGATGTAAGAGGTGAGGTCCCATGGTCTTGAGCAGCTCCACCTCTGTGGCTTTGGAGGGTCCAGCCTCCCTCCCAGCTGCTTTCATGCACTGACACTGAGTGTCTGCAGCTTTTTCAGGTGCATGATGCAAGCTGTCAGTGGATCTACCATTCTGGAGTCTGGAGGATGGTGGCCCTCTTTTCACAGCTCCACTAGGCAGTGTCCCAGTAGGGACTCTGTGTGGGGGCTCTCACCCCACATTTCTCTTACCTACTGCCATAGCAGCGATTCTCTATGGGAGCCCTGTCCCTGCAGCAAACTTCAGCCTGGATATTCAGGCATTTCCATACATCCTCTGAAATCTAGGTGGCAGTTTCCAAACTCCAGTTCTTGACTTCTGTGCATCAACAAGCTCAACACTACATGGAAGCTGCCAAGGCTTGAGGCTTGCACCCTCTGAAGCCACAGCCTGAGCTCTACATTGATCCCTTTCAACAATGGTTGTAGCAGCTGGGACACAGGGCACCAAGTCCCTAAGGATGTACATTGGGAATCAACATAATTCAATCACCTCTCACCAGGTTCCTCCCATGACACATGGGAGTTGTGGGAGTTACAATTCAAGATGAGATTTGGGTGGGGATGCAGGCAAACCATATTACCATCTTAATTCAGACTAGCTACATTTCAAGTGCTCAACACATGTGGCTAGTAACTATTATGGCAAAAACCCCAGTTACTTTTGCACTAACATAATATCATAAAGGAAAATGCAGCCTGAAATCACAAAGTATCTGTTACATCCTGAGGGGTTTAATTCTGTCTAAGGCAATAGGAGAAATTAAGATTTAAAACTAGGAGTGACATAAAACATCAAATATAATAGGACATGCCCAACACTGAGTTCCTGCTAGGATCTGAAAATCAATGAGACTCAATCTTTGTTTTCAAATAATTCATGGTCAAGAAGGAAAGATAGAAATAGCCATGAAACCAAGATTTTGATAATTATGTGATAATATATGAGTAAATTTGAAGTTTAAGGAGGAAGTCAACTTACTTTCCTTATTAGAATGCAAATATCCTGTGCTCAAAAATATCTCCGTCCACTCTTTTTTTGTATTCTTCTTAGCAACTAAGAAGTGCTTTTTCACATAGTAGGAACTTAAAAACAAATACTGAATGATGACACAGAAGCAAAACTGATAAGTGTCTATAACCTTTTAAACAAGAAGAGTAAGAAACAGGAGAGGTGATGTAAAAAATATGTGAGGTTTTCCTTTTTATTTTTAGTGGAAATGCTTATTATTTAAATATTTGAACATATTCTGCTTTGAGGGGGAATTTTAAATACATAACATGGAAATGAATACACTTTATTAAAAATATGACTAAATGAAATAGTAGGTGTGAAACTGCTTTGAAAGTTAGAAAAACTATAAAAATGTGGAGACTAAATGAAATAATAGATGTGAAATATTGAAATATTATTTGAAATTTTTTTTATTAGAAAACTCTATAAAATAGTCATGCTGTGTAGTCACAAAGCGAAAGAGAATCCCCAGGTAATCTAACAAGAGAATTAAGAAAACAAAATGGTGTTATGCAATAGTCAATTTAGTTAGAATTATGAGTGTTTCTGAATGTATGAATTCAAAACAAAGGACAAATATACAGATTCATCCAGCAGAAAGTATTTAGGAGGAATTGGTTTTAATTCACCAGAGTTAACCAGATGAAGCCAAGTGATTTTTGATTAAGAGTTTCTGTTTCTGCACCCCTGGGGAATTGTCTATTGAGCCAATCAAAATATAGCTATATCTACATTTGGCTGTTTGCACTGAGGAATTAAACCAAATAAAGTTTCAGCCAATTCAGTGTCGATGTAGCAGATGTTCTGATATTTCAGTTTTGCTCTGTATTGATATTTCAGTTTTAGAAACTATTTAAGTTTACTTTTTTCCAGTTCCAGCTGGTTCATTAGTTGGAGTTTTTTTTTTTTTTTTTTAAGTTAAGTAGAAAAAAGAATTGGTTCAAATTTCAGGATGTTGTATACATTCAGCACATAAGCTTAAATTCATTATTTCTCTTTGGCAGGGGCTGACGATTAGTTCAAGATTCTTCTTGTGACTATACATTTTAATTATTAGAAATAGGTTATACAATTTTGTCAGAGTTATGTCAATGTATTTATGATCACAATGGTGCAGTTAACCCTGAGATAGTTATGCATATATGTTTGTATATGTGTGTGTTTAGATGCTATATAAAATAATATGTGAAAGTCTGGGTTTCAAGGGTTTGTTATTCTACCTAAGAAAAAAATGACAAGGCCATATTTTCATTTATATTCTCATAAGATCTGGATTGACAGTAGAAATGCATATGTAGTAATAATTATCTGCCCCAATGGCCCACCAAAATTTAAAGAGCCAAATTTAATTTATTGACATTTGAAATGGTTCTTCTAGCAAGACTTGTTACTAGTTGACTTTATACCTCTCAGACTTCTCCTACTATTGGTATCCACATCTCCATATTTGGGCTACTACAGATTAAAAAAAATGCCAAGTTAAATATAATCCTTAAACATTGTGAATACCTGATAAAAAAGGAGGGCAAGGCTGAATGTCATTGTTTCTAATGTGAATCCAGGTAGGGCCTATAGTCTTATTTTGCAGGAAAAATATATTTAAAATTATGTCATGGCAGAGTAATTAATCTCAAATACACATTGCGTATGGACCTACTGAAATCCCCATTTTTGAGCATACTTAGAGATAAAAACTCTATCATATTTGTCTGGCTTTGGTCTATATCCATGGTTCTCAAATCTGGCTTGTCATATGAATCTCTTGAAAGGCACTGAGAAAAAAAAGTTCTGTACTCCATCACCCCTGGAAAATTTGATTCAGTAGGTCTGGTTTGGGACCAGATATCTGTTTTTTAAAACTCATTGGGTCAACTCTAATGGTGAAGCAGCTATAAGAACCATGGAGATTACTAAATGGGAATCTTTTAATCTGCAGATTCTTAATTCTGTGATCAGTGTTACAGGGAGAGCTCATGAAACCCTATGGTTATGTGATTATTTGTAAAGGGTTAATATATATACATGAACCAGTCGGTTTTTACTTCATAATATCCCAAAGATCATCAACTGTATAAGATAGTATCAGTAAAGCTAATTTTATAGTTTTATTTGAAGCATATTTTTATTGAATTTAAGTAAGTATATGAAAGATCAAACATTTGTTTTCAAAAAAGCACAGGAGACCCCCACCTCCCGCCACTGTGCAGACCAGCAGTGTTCCTGCTAGTTAATACACTTTGACACATTAGTATAGTAAGTCATGTTATATTTCTTTCAATGATGGACCTCGAGATGAAATTGAATTTAGAAAATAGTAAAACTCCTAATTTATGGAATAAATTACCTCTTTTTTTATTTCCCTCAAATCCATTAGATTTCTCACTTGCTAATTCCACAGTCTGTATTCTTACCAACAATGTGGCAAATCTTACCAATCGTCTGTTGTGAAACTGGCCCTGAAGGGCTGACAGAATTATATAATTTATGTTAATGATTGCTTAGAATTATTTTTAGTCACACATAGCTTTCAAGCATCCCTTCTATAGCCAAGAGTCTGAGTACAAGTCATGAATAAATGTTTGCCACCACTAGAAATACATCCTGGCCTAAAGTCCAAGCTCATACTATAGAAGGGGGCTCTGATGTGATGAGGTTGAAATGTACCTAGTTGGTGGTTGCCTGAGGTAAGAAAAGTCCCTTAATATATATGTGTGTGTGTGTGTGTGTGTGTGTGTGTGTGTGTGTAGAGAGAGAGAGAGAGAGGTGTGTGTGTGTGTGTGTGTGTGTATACACTCAGTATAATGCTTTATAATCACTGTTGACATTAAAGACGATAACTTGTAAGTTGTAATTATTTTTTCTCTATACTGTTTCATAATCTGCAACATTTTTTCTCATATGCAGAAATGTGTAAAAGGGGGACTTTTGTAAATAATAGTTTTCAGTTTTATCAGATATAGTCCTTGCTATAAAACTACATAATTCATTGGTCTGTAGAAGAGCTATGATATAAAATATATTAAAGAATCTATATAAATGCAAATACAATAAAAAATACAATTGATTTTTATGGATTTTAAGTCTTAGATGTAAGTAAAAGCTCCGTAGACTGCAAGACACCGTCTGATAAAATGTCAAAATGGTTCCCTAAGGGAAATCAGGATGATGTTCCAGAATACCATTTTTAACAACCCCCGCTGTTCTTTGATACTTCCTGATTTGCTTGGGGGAAAGGTTGTCACAAAAATGCTAAAAAGGCTCCTAAAAATAAAACCTTAAGAAGAGATCACTTAAAGGGACGAGATATATGGTAGCTGTCTCTAAAATCCTTCTGCTAAAATTCGCTCTTTTAATTTCATTTATACAATCACAAAAACACAAAAGACTTCTAATGAATCAGTTAAAATCTTATAATAAAAGGTTTCAGGTGAAGAAATAACTAACACCCACCACCCAGTATTTATAGATTACTATAAAACTCATCAGCTAATAGCCATCACTACTTCCTAGGTACATGATTTATTTCTGCTATACAGAGAGAAAGATAAAAGTTTGAGAATTTTCCCAGCCCTTGGAGGCAATCAGGGACAATACTGAAATCTGTCTGCAACCTCCTTATATGAAGTGGTAGAGTAGACCAATTATTTTGCCCTAGTCTCACAATCTAAAATTTAAAAAAAACACGATAATAATTAAAATAATAGTAATTATCGCATTATGAATACCACCTATTTTCCAGAGTGTGCTAGGTGTCTTATGTGTGTTATCTTATTTAGTTTAACCCTTTCAATGACTATTTGAAGAAACTGATAATAGTTTATATCACATAAATAAGCAAGGCATGGTTAACTTATTTGTACATAGAAACACAGCTAGCCAGTGACAGACACAGGTTGTGAACGCAGCCTTTCAACCTCCCTGGGGCCTGTTTACTTTTTACTGCATGACACCAAATCTTTTAGCATACCACCATGTGCAAACTAAGACTAACACTTTCATGATCCTCTGGGAAAAAAGTATTCCAGTAAAGATAAGAATAAATTTTAGAAACATGTGGACTAAACATTATGTGGTTAGAACATGAGGTAAGGTAATAGTGGTAAAAATAGTAAAAATAAATAGAGAATAAAAGATATTTTGAGATGCAGATAAAAGTTACATTTTCAAATGATAGAACTGCAATGGCACCCAGTTTTCTATTAAAAACATTAAGTTTCAAGGAAAAAAGATAATATAATACTTATAATGTTTTGTTCTCAATGCTCAATTGACCCAAAATATTATAAAGTGTTGTAGTGGTACACAAGAAAAAACAAGGGACTTAAAACCAAAATTAGTTTTAACAACACTAAAGTATTCCTTTTGCCTTGTGATAATAGGAAGCTTCATTTTTAAGCTTTGCCAAATACTGTTTTCCAATTTTTCCAAATATAAATGGCAAATGATACGGTAAGTTTGTGAAGTTGGGAGTGAGAGAGCAGAGAAATAGAAAGAGAAAGAGAGAAAGAAAAGCAAATTGAACTCATTTCCAGATATTTCATTTATTAAACATTCCTAATTTTGATATGTTAACCCCTTTATCCATTTATTAAATTCTTTGCATTTTTGTTATATCTTAATGTAGTGATGTTAAAAACTGCTTATAATAATGCAGCACCAACTATACCAGCTTATATGTTGCTCCTAACTGGTATGCTCACCCATTTATAAAGAAGTGACTCTTAGGCCACACCAATCTGTGGATCACCAAGCTGGACCCATAGCTAGGATTTGGGAGTTTTTGCCAGTGATTTATTTAAATACAATTCCTTCATTTGTGTGTGTATGTGTATATGTGTGTATAAAAACCTTTACTGCAAGCCTGAAGGTTGTAACAGAAATTGTATAAGATAAAGTTTCTTCAGTAAAATATGGAATACACAGAAAATGCCAGCAGAGGCTAGTTTTAGAAGCTTGAGACAATGCGTTAAAAATCTCTGAGCTTAGAAGTCTCTTATGACAACAACTACCAAGAACTAATGTCTTTAGAGAACATCTTCCACCACATAATGTGCTAGGATAGAAGAGAGGAGATATGATACCAAAAAAAGGGATTTATTGAAGCTGAAATACTCCCTACGTCACTGAGTCAACTTGGAAATAATAAATGAAACAGTTCGCTGGGAAAAGGAACCATATCTGTGTATATCCTATGTGAACAGATATATGACAAGGCATAGAAAAATGTGTTTATATACACGTATCTACAAATACAAATTTTCCTAAAGGACTTCTGACATCTCAAAAGCCCATGTAAGTAATTTCAACCATATAAGAAAAACCCATATTCTTGAAAATTAACTGAAAAACAAGACTTACTTTTAATCTACCAACAATGTGCTGTCTCTGAAGTGAATGTCCTATCTAGACTTTGTGGTTACTAGGGCAAGTATTAGCTGTTTTTGCAGCTTTCAAGAGTATCACAGGAGAAACAAACCAGAGAGATTCAGGTGGGAAGTGAGGAATCAGAGCAAGTTTTATACTTAAAAATATATATATTGTAATGGAGGGAACATTAAACGCTACAGTATAGTGAAAGAAGTTGAAATCAAACTTAACTATGTGGCATTTCATACACAATACAAGCAAAGGATTAATGTTTGAAATGTTAGGCAAATGTGCCCCATTAAATATATGCTGTAGTTTGGGTCTGTAATGGAGATAGCCTTTGAGGTGTACTTAAAATAAAAATGTTGTTTCTGTATAGAATTATCCTAAACAGTTATCACAGTGATTCATGCTGTACTTCCAATATTTCATTTGGTGGTGACTATAACAATCCACATAGGGCACTTACATGGTAACTGTGGCTTGAAGCTACAAATGTCATTTCTAGCCTCTTCAAACTGGTTGGTCATTTATTCAGTCTTTAATGGATGACTTCTGTAAACAGAGCTCTGGATTAGGGGTTTTGTGTGTGTATATGTATGTAGAGAGAAGGCAATTTAATAAAAAGGAAAAAGAAGCATAGTCCTTAGTGTTGGAAAGATCATAATTTAGCTGGAGAGAAAACACAGCCACAAAGGTACCCTAACAATATACCCAAAATGAATTAATTGCTGGATTAGAAACCTTAAAAAACCTATTATCATACTGATGATAGACAAATAAATATAAATAGAGAGGTGAAGAATGGGATAGTCCCTGATAAAACACACAGGAATTGATGCAGTTAGAATAAATCATCATTTATAGCACTCTCATGATAAATATTGAAACTGGTAAAAATCATCAATGAACACCAAATCTGGAGAGGATAGCTTGATCAGGAGTAGAATCTCTTTATGGTATTAAATCTCTTCCCACAGATTACTTATTACTGTTAAAACAAAATAACCAGGAGGCCATTTGAAAGCCAGTTTATCCAAGCAAACTGAAACTTAGAGGCATTCCTTGTAGGCGATTAATTTTGGAATAAAAAACATCAACAAAAATATGAAAACTAATTTCAGTCAATCAAAAACAGCCAGCTAACCATTAGTTATATAACTAAGGCCGGTCCCCTGAATTATACCCAAATAAGGCAGATGCCTAGCTGCAGCCAATCAAGTAATTTCTTTACTTTGCTTCTGCATTCGTCTATAAAAGCGTGCTGCTCATGCGGCTAAAGTGGAACTCTCTCAATCTATTCTGGTTTTGAGTATTGCCCAATTCGTGTGCCCTTAAATGCTCAAAAAAATCTCTGTTAAATTTATTTTGTCTAAAGCTTTTTAAAAAAATATTACTTGCAGGTGAATGATAGTAACTACACTGGTAAGAAATCAGCAACATTTTTATGTAAATAATAAAAATCCACATCATCAATGAGAGGCAGATGTACATTATATTTAGGGATATGACATTCTATGGAGAACTCATCATTTATGTAGTATTCTATCCTGGGTTGCATAACCTAAATCTACGCATCAGGAAACAAGAGACAAATACCACATGAAGAACACTTTTTTAAAGGCTTACATTCTTCAAAACTGTAATCACCTTAAAAGAGAAATAAGAGCTGACAAATTGTTCCCAACTAAAAACATGTGACTAGGTTAACAAAAAGTCACAATATGGATAGGAAATTAGGAAAGGAATGTCTTTATTCTTATAAAACATAGACTGAAGCATTTAGGGATGAAGGGTGAGGAGATATGATGCTTGTAGCTTATCTTCCAGTGGTTCATAAATGTACCTGCCGGTGTGGGGAGCAAGTGAGAAAAACTAATATGCAAATCTTGTAAAGGTTATCAGATATGCTTTATACTAGTCTTGCAACTTTCATCAATTTGAAAAATTATTTCCAAATAAACGTAAGACAAAGAGTACATTTATTAGTTCTCTTTTTCCCCTTCCCAACACACACACACACACACACACACACACACACACACACACATTGGATTTGACTATTTTTAAATACACTATACCTTGTTTTGTTGCAAGTCCATAGCTGCCCAGAAGTCTAAGCCAGAAACTTGGAAATCATATCCAAACTCTTCCCTCTAACTCTTACTTTCCTAAATTTTATTTCACTTGTCTGTCAGCAGTATCAGAAAATCTATCATCCAGAAACTTTATTGTGTTTCTGCAAAGACAATCTAATCAAAATACCATCGTTCCCTAAATCAATTTGAAAATACTAGCGACAATTTTTTAACTAGACCAGCTAATTCTAGAGTTCATATAAAAAAAAAAGTAAATAATCATATTACTAAAAATTGAGAAAGAAGAGCAAGCATGAGAAACCATCCGTGTTAGGTATTAACTTTTAATATAAAGTCCTAAAATAAAATGTGGCAGTATCAATGCATGAATTGATAGACAAATCAGTGCAACAGAATAGGAAATGTAGAAGTTGAGCTAATGTTTAGTGATATGAAAAGAGATCAGATAAACAAATTAGCAGCTGTTAAATGTAAAATTAGGGATAAGAATTAGGTATATGGGAGCCAGAGATGGGAGGGGGACTTTTCACATATACCTGTTCATGCTCACTCAGTTCCAAACTATGTGACTCTATTCACTAAATTAAATAAATTTTAAATTTATTTTATGGGATTGTTTATTAAATTAAGTAAACATATTTATTTGAATTTTAAAAATAAAACAAAAACAAAAGCAGATTTTGTTGAAGTTACAGAATTTGTAATTCTGCCAAAGAGAAAGTAGCCAACTCTGTGTGCTTAGGCCAGGACTCTGTTCTGAATTCATCTCAGATTGGATAATCAGAAACTAATGGTTGCAAATTCAGGGTCATATTGCAAAGAGCCTGTCTGACAGTTGGTTTAAATATATTACATTCACTGAGTAGTCTAAAGAAATCTAACTTTGAATTTACTTTCCCTAAGGCAGAACACAAGGAAGGGGCTTTTAATCATGTTATATGCAATATAAATTCCCTAACAGCATCACATTAAGATCATGATAAGTCTAATGCTTAGGAATTCTTGAATGCCCATAACCCTTTACGAGAGTGGTCCCTAACCTTTTTGGCACCAGGGACCAGTTTTGTGAAAGACAATTTTAACATGGACTGGAAGCTGGGGTACGGTGTGGGTGATGGTTTCAGGATAAAACTTTTCCACCCAAGATCATCAGGCATTAATTAGGTTCTCATAAGGCATGCACAACTTAGATCCCTCACATGCACAGTTCACAATAGAGTTGGTCCTTCTCTGAGGATCTAACGACCCCGCTGATCTGACAGACAGGAAGCAGAGTTCAGGTGGTAATGCTCCCTTGCCTCCAGCTCACCTTCTGTTGTGCAGCCTGATTTCTCTCAGGCCATGGATCAGCCAGTACTGGTCTGCAGCTGAGACCTCTGCTTTAATAAATCCATGAGATGGCCTGGCATGGTGACTCACACCTATAACCCCAGCACATTGGGAGGCCACAGTGGGAGGATCACTTGAGGCCAGGAGTTCAAGACAAGTCTGGCCAGCATAGTGAGACACCATCTCTACAAAAATAATTTTTTTTAAAAAAGACATCCATGAGAAATTTACATATGGAAAAGCTACTAAAATTGATTATAATTGATATTTCACATATTTTATACACACACACATATGCAAAAAGTTTGTAATTTTCTCTGATAGTTACGTCTTTATAGGAGATGCTTCGGACTCAGAGAATAGACAAGCCATATTACAGAAAGCTTAGGAAATGCCAGTTGCAAATATCAGAAGCCTTAATTATATAATATAACCTTAAGTAATTTAGGATTAACTAGAACCTAATTAATTGCTAAGATGCCAGCCAACAAATCACTATGACATGGGTGGCTGACATTCTGTATTTCATATCATAACATAGATATACAATGTTTAGATAACATACCTTCAAGCTTAGCGTTGCCTTTAAAATATGCAAACTATATGTTTATAAACAGTAGTAGAAAGGGCCACTGGTTTGCTCACCTCATTCCCCAAAATCTGGAGATTATGGATGAAATGCATTGGTGTTCCTGAATGGGAAGAATTGGAGGCTGGATAGGTCCTATTACCAGTAGCTATTATTAGTGACCCTTCCTCCAGAAGACAGTGAAAAAGAAAAATTTTTCTCAGAAATCAAGCATGGTTTTTAACTCCTACTACTTTAAATCATGGTCTATATTTTTATATAAGTAAATTTTGTTTTTCCACACTTAATTACTTGTTAAATAAATAAAATCACTAATACAAATCATCAAAAGTGATTCTTTGTTCTTACCCACTTGGTCATCTTTTAGCACTATAAAATTTAAATAGAGTATAATTAACATCTTTATGTATGATAAAAATATCACCAAAGACAATATTTGTTATATCAAAGAATTGTATACATTTATAGTGTTTTCTTACAACTACAACTTAGTTGACCTTTTAAATAACAGTGTTTGAAATCCATTTCGAGGAGTTTGAGGATTCCTCTTTCCTTAATCTCTCCATGGTCATACATTTGCTCACATTCTTTCTGCTGGTTTTATTTTTCACTTATCATATTTCCTTTTAAGACAAAGTTGATGATTAAGATGCTTCTTCATCTACTCACTGTTGTACTCAGAATTCTAAGATTTTCCCACAGTGAGTTAAGCCCTTACATAATTTTCTCTTGTGTGCCGGCAAAACCTGTGACTTTCTTCTAGCCAATAGAATATGACAAAGGATTCCCTTGATAAGGTGATGGTATATAGCAAAGATGTTACATTACTTTATAGAAGACTGTCTCAGCCAACTGGAGTGAGATATTTTCCTGTTGGCTTTGAAAAAGTAAGTTGCCATGTTGTGAGAGGACCTGTGAAAGGGCAATGTGGCAAGGAACTGCAGGATCCTCTAGGAGCTGAGAGTGGACCCTAGCAGATGACCAACAAGAAAGAGGACCTTAGTCCTTAACTGCAAGCAACAGATTTCTGCTTACAGTCACATGAGCTTGTTTGCTTGTTTCCTCCAGAAATGCACTCAACCTGGCCAATACCTAGAGTGAAGTTTTGTGAGATCCTGAGGTCTCTGATCTTTCTGACACAGTTAGGGACATATCAAGATTCCTGAAGCACAGAAACTTATGAGATGATAAAAATATGTCGTCTATAAGCCACTAAATTTGCAGTAATTTGTTAGATAGTAATAGAAAACTAATACAGTCATTCAATTCTCACTTCTAAGAAACTTTCATTCTTCCAGTCATTGAAATCTCGTATCTAAGAATCTTTTGTTAAATAATAGTAAGGTGGGTAAAAAATTCCCCAAGTTTCTAAGTAGTCAAAACATTGTTCACAAAATCCATTTATTCAAATTTAACAATGAAGCAGGATTTTTTTTTTTAGTGCGGTTATGAATTACATTTATTTTACAGTCAATTTTCATATATCATTTAGTGAGAATTAGAGCTTTGGGAGCATATCAAAAGAGAAAAATTTTAATGCAGCATTTTTCAAAGTGTGGTCCTAGACTAGCTGCACTTGTATCACTTTGGTGTTTATTAAAAATGTGGAGTCCTGGCCTACTTTCACACCTACTAGATTTGAAGTTCTATGGCTCAGAAATCTACATTTTAAAGAGTTTCCCCAGATAATTATTTCTGCAGGTAAAATTTCAGAACCAATACATTAGCAATGGTTTGCTACACTGGCTGTCCTTTAGATAGACTTAACGGAGCTTTTAAAATATACCCATACCTAGGCCACACTCTATTAGTGGAGAATCTCTTGTATTGGACCCAGGCATAGGCAGATGTGAACTCTCCCCATGTGCTCCTTAGAGGAACCATGGTTGAAAATCACTACTTTGGAGCATTGGAGCCTATTGCTCAGAATGAAGTTAGGCAATAGTTACATAAATTTTGGGTAGGTTGATCTCTTCTTCATCCGAGTTTGTGCTGAGGAGAAAGAGGAAGACTAACTCCTTGAGAAACAAATTGTTGGAGAGAAGGCACCCTTAGGAAAGCTAGAGTTACTGTTTGATTCTTTTGACTCTAACCTTCTTATTGTCCCATTTTCAAACACCTTCTCCACCATCTTTCCTCAACTATCCCTTATATAAACTTTTTTATACACTGTAGTGACTGTTACTCTTTATGCAAGAGTTCTTCCACTCATGTTGTTCACATTATTGCTGTCCATTTTATGCTATAATGTAATCTAATTTATGATAAGTTTGACTTCATGCACTGTTTCCTTAAGGTGATTTTTACTAGTAAGGGACAAGCTGGGTCATTTAATCAAGGTAATCTGTCTAGAATGAGCCACAGAGTGATATAAGACTGTGAAATAAGATGTACTTCTATTGGAGAAGTCAGGAAGTTATAGGCAGTTTATGATCATTTGTTGATATACACATGATATTTCCGCATTAGCCTTGCAAATGCTTGAGGGCAGGTCTCCAAATCTTGGATAAAATCCTGTCTTCAATAATAGCCACATGAACATAGACTTTTACATGATTTTTAGAATGATGATTTTCTTTAAAATTAAACTCCACCTTGAGTATCTTATCTTTTTCATTGCCCTAAAGATTTTGCTTATAAATGATAGGGTTCATTTTATTCTACTTCATTTTTGACTTTTTTCCCCTCAAGATCTGCAATTACTTTCAGTAGACCAAGAGGAAACTGGAAATCAGTTACTGGTTCAGTACGTATGCAACACATCTGCATAGATATTCCTCAACTTCTCAATCATTTCATTACACCTTGCCATTGCTAAAGTCTCAATCCTTTCTGCTTCTGTTTTCTAACAATTTCACCCTAATCTTTTGCTTGAAAAGCAATTCACCTAAGCAAACTCCTTGCTCTGATGGAAGCGTGACTTTGTAAGACAGGAGAATTTCCTTAGCTTTTTATTCTAATTCAGTGTCCAGCACTTGGGCTAGTGTGTTTCTTTTATAACAATGTTCTAATTCCAAACTTGGCATGACTACTTGCTTGAAGCCTAACTAGATCCCTTACCAGGTCTGTATCCAACATTCTTTGTACCATTTTGGAAACTAATCACTGGCAACTACCATTTGGAGAAAGGGGGCAACACTTAACCACGGTTTAACATTTGTTAAGTATAAGTATCTATCACATTAATTCTTCATGGATAATCATGGAATAGCCAATGAGAAATATGTATTCTACCTTTTTTTCTTATGTTTAATGGAAGTCTTGCTATACTTCCAGTTAAAACTGTTTCTTATTTACCTTAGTGTATTAGTCCATTCTCGTACTACTATAAATACCTGAGACTTGGCAATTTACAAAACAACAGAGGTCTAATTGAGTCTCAATTCCACATGGCTGGTGAGGCCTAAGGAAACTTAGAATCATGGCAGAAGGGGAAGCAAGGACCTTCTTTACATGGCAGCAGGAGAGAGAACAGCAAGCGGGGAAAATGCTACATATTTATTAAACCATCAGATCTCGTGAGAACTCACTATCACCAGAACACCAGAGGAAAACTGTCCCCATGATCCAATCATGTCCCACCAGTTTTCTCTGGGGATTATAGGGATTACATTTCAAGATGAGATTTGGGTGAGGCCACGGTCAAACCATATCATTTCACCCTGGCTTCTCTCATATCTCATGTCTTCACATTTCAAGACACAATTATGCCCTTCCAACAGTCCTTCAAAATCTTAATTCAATCAGGGATTAACCCAAAAGTCCAAAGTCTAATGAGGACTCACTATTATGAGAATAGCATGGGGAAAATCGCCCCCATGATTGATTCAATCTCCTCCTACACGATCCAGCCTTTGACATACAATTGGATTACAATTCAAGATGAGATATGGGTGGTGATACAGCCAAACCATGTCATTTACCAATAGATATTAGGTGAAAAGTAGTCTCAGTTCATGCAGAACAGTTCTGTTGCTTTTTCCACAAACTTAATTTGTAGTCTTGGTTTGTCTATGTGTAATACTTTGATGCCTTTTATGTCCAAACCTTAAAAGGTACATGCTTCATTTTCACTGGTTATTCTGAAAACTTGATGTGATGATGGTGAAGCAAAAACTGTGAACCTTACTTCCTTTCCTTAGGCAATGTAACATTATGTTTTGGTGTTCTGCATATTAAAATTAGTGTCCTGAATAGGACATCTTTTGATGTTAGTTAATATCTACCTCTCCTGATTCCTATAAAATAGATTATAGGGCCCTCCTGTATTCTCATGATTGTAGACTCTGAATCTCAGTTCCCATTGAATACTAATTTTAACATGAGTTAACCACATAACTACTATATCAAAAAGTCTATCTTCAATTGGGATCTCTTAAGGGGCTTGCTATAATTTAAAAGTTTGTGTGCCCACTAAACGCATATGTTAAAATTCTAACCCCCAAGGTAATGGTATTAAGAGATGGAGACTTTGGGGGGTAATTAGGTCATGAGGGCATTACCATCATGAATGGAATTAGTGCCCTTACAAAAGGGGCCCCAGAGAGAATCCTTGCCCTTTGACCATGTGAGGACACAGACAAAAGGCACCAACTACAAGCCAGAAAGCACACCCTCACCAAACACTGAATCTGTCCTGATCTTGGACCTCTCAGCCTCTAGAATCATGAGCAATAAAGTTGTGTTGTTTATAAGCTACCTGATTTATGGTATTTTCTTATAATAGCCTGAATGGACTAAGAGAGATAAACTCTACTTTGCCCACAATAGCAGGATACAAATTTGAGATATATATATATGTATATGTATTTAAATACCCTGGTACCGTCATATGACTAGGAAAAGGATGAACAAGGGTCTATATTCTCACCAAATTCAAGTAGTGTGACTTTCCGCAGTCACACACAACTGACCTACACATGCTAGGTCTAAACAATATGACCAGGGACTAAATGAAGTTAACTACTAAAACAAATGTTATGTCTTGTCTAGTCAAGGGCAAATACAGCATTCTTACTGAACAGTGCTTGCCTAGTCTGGATGCTGTGCTGCCCAGGTTTGGGTTATCATTAGTGTTTAGGACATTAATTCAGAGAGAATAAAGGATCAAGTCCAGAGTTTGTAAAGCTGGCAAATAATCCCGTGTTTCATCTGACACTATTGAAATTTTGCGTGTGGAATTTAGAAAATAAGAATAATTTGGGGGTATTTTGAAAATCCAGGTGACAACCATGTATCTGAGAAAGTGTAGAAAAAGATTATCCTGATAACAGGATTGCCTAGATTGGTATCACCAGGGACTAAATGAAGTTAACTACTAAAAGAAATGTTGCATCTTATCTAGTCAAGGGAAAACCCAGCAAAAAGCAGCATAGACTATGCATTATAGCCAATTTACTTTGAGGTTTTTCTTTACAGTGATGAAGTGGTATTTGAACCTCTTAGGGAGCACATAGCACATTCTTTATCCATACCATTTAATCGCTCTGCACTTACAGCAAAGAAGTCCTAGCCAAAGTGGAAGTAAGAGGAAATGGAGCATATAAAAATGAGAGTGCATTTTGGAGAATTTATTTTTATCCCATGAAAAAATGTTAATAAGTAAATCATTTGCTACTTCAATATCACAGCTGATGCTCACTGTTTTTAATCTGACACATGGAACAAAAACATACATATTCTTGGTTTTACTTTTTGTGAGTTATTTATTCTTTAATTCTCTTGATACAAGGCAAGAACAGTTTTACAGTTAGAGAACTTGCTCTCTCCCGTGTGATATTTATCATCTATAGAACCAACTACATTCGGCAGAATGAATCGGTATCTCATCTTAAAAAACGCATTGTGACTTATAAAACAAGATCAGTGAAATGTGGTTTACTGCTACTCATGAAAGTCATAAAACGCCACTTCAATATGGTCTAAGTAGTAAAGCATTTTATAAAAACTTAAACCCCTTTTTCTTATTTTAAGAACAAAAAATGACTTAGCATGGCAGCAGAGAAAAGTGTAAAATCTGAAGGTCAGAGTTCAAATTGATATTTCTGCCTTTAGTCACAGAAAGACATCATCATCTTGATAGTTATTGCACGCTCTTAATTATTCATATCCACAGACATTGAAATGACACAGAAAATAGAATGCTAGTAAAAACAAATACCTCAACATTCACTGGAATGATATTACTTGGAGGAAGTAGGCAAGTAAAAATCAAAGGCAAAAAGAGAAAAGTCAGAAATGTAAACTTTACCTATGGGCTGTGACTAAATGACTTTATTCATGGCATAATGATTGGCTTTTTCAATGTCCTTAGCAAAGAAAGGTACAACAATTGATTCTATCAACTTTGAAGGAATTTAGGAAATGAGAGGATTGAAGATACTGAAGTCATAGGAAACTGTTCAATTTAATCTTGAATTATATAACCCATTTCCACTAAAAAACACCCATTTTTCCTTGACCATTTTTGTTAACTTTTACAATTCAAAGATGATGCCATTAGTCCCTATTAAATCAAAGGACCAAAGAGACTGATGCATTATAGCCAATCTATTTTGGAAGATGCACATAAATTTGCTGTTTGATATCTAGTTTCTGTTTTCAGTTTCAGTTTTAAGTTGCTGTTTTGAAGATCCTGGCTTCATTTTAAAGATGACTACTGCATCCTTGATTGCTGTAAACTAAACTAATCAGTCTGCTGCTGCTTCCCTGATGTCAACAAGTGGCCTTAATAGTTTGAAGTAATAGTCAATAACTTTTGGAGGGCCCTTGATGCAGTTACCCTAATTAAGCTTACTGTGTAAAAGCTGCTTTGGGATCTCTGTTATCATCTATAGTTCATACATATTTAGCCTAATGGGCTGTGTCATGATAAGCAAATGACACTATTATTACTTCATATTGCACACATACCTCTATTGTTACATAAGGCTGGGAGAATGACCTTGTCTTCCACCTCTTTCTCTCAATAGTTAATAAGCACTGTAAGATTCTGTAGGAATAGCTAGTCTTGCTCTTTCCATCACAGTGAAAATGCACATTTCAGAAGAGATCACCCATATCAGATATACTATGGTTCTGTGGCTGGTTTACATTGTTCTCTAGACAAACCCAAGGCAAAATTGGGAAGTAGAAACTAAATTTTCTTATTTGGTCTCCCCCTACCCATCTGCCAACATGCCTCCCTTTCCCTTACCTCCCTCTGCCTGACAACCACACTGAATCCTTTTACTGCCCTCTGTCCCTCACCACTACCTGCATGTTATGCTATACCAGATGTGGAGAACCAACCCATAGCCAAGAAATTCTCCTATTTCCTATAATCTTCAAAATGTAGAGAGCTCCATGTTCTTTTTATTAGAGTTTGCTTCTTAAAAAATTGAGATCATCTAGGTGGGCCTATTCTAATTGCATGAGTTCTTGAAAGCTGAGAACTTTCTCTAGCTAATAGCAGAAGAGTACAGCAGAAGGAGGAAGTGAGAGACTTGAACCGTAAGAAAGAATTGACCACTGTTGGTTTCAAGAAGGAGGGAACTACCTTAGAAAGAATGTGGAAAGCCTTAAGGAACTAGAAGTGGATCCGAGCTGACAGCCAGCTAGGAAATGGGGACCTCAGTCCTAAAAGTGCAAGAAACTGAATTTGACCAACAACCTGAATAAGGTTGATAACCACATTCTTCCCTAGAAGCTTCATATAAAAACAGTCCACAGACAGCTTGATTTCAGTCTTGTTAGACCCTCAGCAGAGAACTGGTTTAGCTTTGCTGCACTTTGGACCTACATAATGATGAGCTAATAAATTTGTGCTGCTTTAAATCACGATATTAGTGGTAATTTGTTACTCATCAGCAGAAAATTAATACAATGGATGAATTAGATAAACTAATCCCCTAATCCCTGCTAATATGTTACGTGGTTAATGTGTGATCTCTCTCAGAAATGGAACACCTAAATGCACTTAAAATTCATATGTCACAAAGAAATATTAATCAAACTCAAAGGCAAAGTGTCAAAGATGATGTTATGAATATAATAAAAGTAAAATTTGGGACAAAATGCATTAAAGGAGATACGGGTCATTTTCTAGTTATATGAGCTATAATCAGTAATGAAGATATGACATTATTAAAATGTATATGCCTATAGCAGACCCTTAAAGAATGAGCCTAGGATTACGATTAGAAACTTTTGGCTGGGATTGGACTTCAAATCACACCTCATGGGCATCTAACTCTTCTACCTTTGAATAAGATCAAACTTGCAGAGATATGAAGGAGACAGATCGTGATTAGAAAATTAATCACCAATGCAAAGAGAATGACTACCTATAAATCAACATGTCCAAGACGGTGGTAAGAGACATGCCACAGTTAATTTACAATGTATTTTAAATCATTTGCACAGCTCATCTAAAATAGCAGACGCTAGCTAGTAATCCCACGAAAGACTATTCCTTCACACCTGGAGACAATAGAGTATCAAGTTCTATGGATTTCATTGACAGAAACTTACCTATCTCTTTAGAAGTAATATACAGCTTTGCCTAACTCTAACAATCTCAAAATTGGCAAAAACGAAAGCAAAATAAAAGTATTGCCAAGAGAGAAATTGGATTCAAACTACTGAATAGGTAGTTTGAAGTAATAAAAAAATATATTCTAGCTCTCATATGTCAGCTTAAACAAGCTATGTCAAGTTCCCCATCACTGAAATGAGAAGGTTAGAGTAGATAAGAGAAAAACATCCTCTTTACTTGTGACATTTCTTTTCATAAGTGTCCCTGAGGAAGGACAGTGGACCTTGAAAGTCACTGTCCACCAGATATGCTGGAGACTTTTTCTCCCACAGATTCTGGTTCTCAAAGAACAGTAAAGAATTCATCTGATCAATCTTCCCAGCTACTAAACGGAGTGTTCAACATGGTCAATTTCTTAACATGGAATTCAATGTCCTTTACAATGCCTCACCCTTTATTCCCAGCCTCATTTATCACTATGTATTGCACTAAATAAGTGTTTCTTGAACACATTCTTGAACACATTCCTTGCTTCTGTGCCTTTACTCATGCCCTTTTTCATATCCCAATTCATTACCTAGCGAAATTTTACACATCCTTCAATTTTCAAGTTAACTATCCCCTCCTGTAGGAAATCTTATTTAACCACTAATAGAGAACTACCCAAAAGATTTTCAAACTTAAAGTTTAAGGGCCCTTTTCAGAATTTTCAGGATCTGTTTTATGAATTAAACATCTGTTTATTTATTTGTTTATATATTTATTAGCCAGGTCCTCAGGCAGGAGTGAACTAACCCCTGTTGTTGGGTATAGAACCACTGATACATTTTGTTTGGCCAGCATACTGTTTTCTTAAGAATCTGAATCTGCCTTCAGGCAGCTAATGAGCTGTCTAGGTTGCATCAAGCCCCACCACTTAAAAGCGATCTCACACATACCTGCTATTTTCCCAGGCTCTAAAGGCATTTGGGTTTGCTCTCTCAGACCATTTTATTTTACTCTTTAAGACCACAGCCAGCCACACTATTTCTTGGATTCTTCTAATCCCTAGCCTTGTTGTGGAGTAGAATACAGTTCCCATAATTATAAGTGCAAGTTCACAGTCCCCCTTTAAAATGATCTTTACTGCTGTTTATAATAGGTGAATAGACAGAGGGGTAACAAACTAAGCAACATGGATATTAACCAGTTTTTCCTTCAAATCATCCTCCTCTCTGGCCTCCTTAGGGTACTTACTATCTTCTTTGGAGGGGTGGAAATGAGGGTGGGAGTGGGAGTTACTGTTTAACCTGCTTCTGAATCAAGTTTTATTTTAAATGACACTGTTTATAAGAGAGACAATTTACCATCTGCTAGTTTATTATCCATATACACAAAAATAAAACTACATAATAAAGGTAACTGCTAAAATGACTATAAAAATTTTGTTTCCTTTTGAACTAAAACTAAAACTAAAACATGTGACTCAACCTTTGACTACTCAGATTCAGCGTTTCATTAAAACTTTAACCCATAACCCCACATTTTTATTTTCTTCCTGAGACTCACTTTCACATCCTGTTGTGACTTCAGGATTTGCGCAGGCAGTGGTAATGATCTAAAAATGTTTCATTTCCTTCTCTGCTGTCCCCCCAAAGGCATAATATATCATATTAAATAAATTTCAGTAACACAGTAGCATCCTTTCCTGCTCAAAGGAGTTTAACCTAGTGCAATTACATGCAGTATTTGAATTCCAGCAAGAAATACTCATGCCACACTTCTTTTAAGAGATTTTTTTCTTTTATATGCTCCTTTTTTATTGGTGACTTTCTGATAGCTTTTCTAAGAAGTAAAGATTTGTGTTTCTTGAGTTCATTCTAGTCTCCAGGCACTCAGCATCTTTCCCATCACCAAATGTCGAAAAATGCTTGTCTTTTCCCGGGTAGAGCTGCGTATAATTAAAATTTGGCAAAGGCAGAAAAAGTATCACAAGGATTTGCTGAATTTAACACTATGGTGAATAGAAGCTAGTTATATGAATTTTTTGGCAGAAGGATACTTTCTTTTATAACTCCAATAGGTTGTGGTAACGTGGGGAAGAGACTTTAGATTCTCAAGAGGATCTCCATAACTAAGATGCCTACAAAGTCCTCCATCCAAAATACAGTGAATAAATGATGTAATGTTTAGTTAACTCCAGAAAAATCTGAGGGAGTCAGCTTGGTGTCACCTCACTTTCCCATTACCAGCCTTCATGCCTCTCTCTCTCGTCTTCCCCATTTCAAGTTCCAGTAATATAAGAAGTTGCTATGATCTAGCTAAAAAGTTAATGGTAGGAAATTAAAGCTTGACCTCTCTGATACTGGATGTGACATTTGCTTTCAAATAGCTAATGCCTGAAGTGTGGTAGACTCTAGGGAGGCTCTGAAGGTGAATAATTTATTTGATATTAGCACCTCCTCAAACCCCATTCCTATTCTATTTACTCTTAAGTCCAATTCTTCTTGCATAAGGAAACATATTAGGGCAAATGAATGTTCTCATTTGAGGCTAATGCCACATTCAAAATTTCGCTTTCTAGTTTTCATGATTTCAGGCATAATATAATGTTCCATAATTCCTGCCTAGAACATAAGAGCCTCCTTAAAAAAATTGGTTTATTTCTGATTCAAAACAGGCTTAACATAATTAATTTATAGCTGACTTACATTAGAGTTCTTCTAGCATAAAAGTATTTTAATTAAAAATTTGAAATTGGTCATATAGTCTAAAATTTAACAATTGACCAGTGACTCAAATCCATGTTAGTCAAATTTTGCACATTTTAACATATGTAGATTTTTACAAATACTTTTTGTTTCTTATTCTTGTCAAACAAAATCTTAAGTAAAAGTCACAACTAAGTGATACCTTAATTCTTCCATATCAAGAAGTAGAAAATGTTACAATATGCTCCCAGTGTTGATAATTAACTATTAGGAAAACTGGATCATTATAGGAACTCCCTCATATTCTTCTCTTGATGTAAGGTTCAAGGTGAAACATTAGATTAGTTCAACAAACGGTTATCTCCCCTTGCCTGCAGAAAAGAATAACCTTCTGTTCTTGGACTTGAACTCACAACTGAAAAGTCCGTAGGGAGTGTGCCCCAGAAACAGAACCTCATGTCTCAAGGCTTCTAATAATATACCAATTCTGACCACCACAATGAATCTTTTTATAAAGCTATAATTTAAAATTAAATCACTACAGCCCTAATACACCTTCACACAGTCACATGATTTAGACAGGCATAACTTGTTTTATTGTGCTTCACTTTATTAAACTTATCAGATACTGTGTTTTTGAAAAATTGAAGGTTTGTGGCAATCCTACATTGAGAAAGTCTATCAGTCACATTTTTCCAGTAACATATGCTGTAATATTTCAAACTTTTTCATTATTATTCAATCTATTATGGTTATCTATAATCAGTGATCTTTGATGTTACTATTTTAATTGTTGTGAAGTGCCACAAACTGCACCCATATGACAGCAAACCTAACTTATAAATGTTGTGTGTGTTGTGACTGCTCCACCAACCATTCATTCCCTAGACTTTTTCCCTTTCCCAGTTCATTCTATTCCCTGAAACAGAAGAATATTAAAATTGGGCCAATTAATAACCCTACAATGACCTTTAAGTGTTCAAGTGAAAAGAAGAGTTTCCCATCTCTCACTTTAAGTCAACAGCTAGAAATGCGTAAGATTAGTTAGGAGGTACATCAAAAGTAGAGATAGGCCAAAAGCTAGCCTCTCCTGTCTAACAAGAGACCTAAACAAAGGAAAATTTATTGAAGGAAATTAAAAGTGCTAATACAGTGAACATATGAAAGAAACAGTAAGACAACCTTATTTTGGACATGGAGAAAGTTTTAGTGGTTTGGATAGAAGATCAAACCAGCCACAACATTCTCTCAAGCCAAAGCTTAATCCACAGCAAGGCCCTAATTCTCTTCAGTTCTATGAAGGTTAAGAGAAGTTGGGGGTGAGCCAAGATGGCCAATTAGAAGCAGCTGTGTTCTGTGGCTTTCTCAGAGAACAAAAACTGTGGGTGAATTTTACACCTTCAACTGAGGTATCCAAGTTCTCACGTTGGGACTGACTAGATGGTCAGTGTGAGCCACAGAGAGTGAGGAAAAGCAGAGCAGGGCAACAGCCCATCTGGGAACATCACAGAATCAGTGGAGTCCCTATGCCTAGCCAAGGGAGGCAGTGAATGATTGTGGGACCCCACCCCGGAAACCAAACTTTTTGCACAGATCTTTGCAACCTGCAGATCAGGAGGTCCCTTTGTGAGCCCACACCACCAGGGCACTGGATCCAGAACACAGAGCTGTGTGGACCCTTGGCATCATCTCAGGCATGCATGGAAACCCAGTGGTTTTTTGCATACTCTGGCCTTAGGAATTCTGGTAAGGCAGGAGATCCTTCCATTTCCTAGGAAGGGGGCTGAAGCCAGGAGCCAAGTGGTGTTGTTCAGTGGGCCCCACTCACATGGCACCACATAAGTTAAGACCCACTGGCTTGGAATTCCAGCCAGCCAGTGGCAGCAGGCTGGAGGCTGTCTAACACATCTGAGTTCACCAAGTAGAGAAGGGGGTGGCTGCTATCTCTGCTGCTTCAGTAGGCCATTCTGGCCTGCTAGCTCCAGGACACTGGGTGATCCAGATTAGGAGGAATTCCCCACAGCGTAGCACAGCTGCTGTGGCAAATAACGGCCGGACTCCTTCTTTAAATGGGATCCCAATCCATACCTCCTCACTGGGTGGGGCCTCCCTGCAGGAATCTCAGCAACTCCAGCCAGCATTTTACCAACAGAACTCTGAGGTCCCCGGGATAGAGGCCCTGGGGGGAGGGGCGGCTACAGTCTCTGTGGTTCAGCTGACAGTCTTTCCTGCCTGTTGGACCTGGAGGATCTGGGTGGTCTGGATGAGGTGGGTTTCCTCCAGTACAGCACACCTACTCTATCAAAGGGAAACCAGACTGCTTCTTTAAGCAGGTCTTGATCCCATTTCTCCTGACTGGATGAGACTTCCCAACAGGGGTCTCCAGATACCTCCAACAGGAGCGTTTGGTAGTGGCATCAGGTCAATATCTACCTGGGATGGAGCTCCAGAGGAAGGACCAGGTTGCCATCTTTGCTGTTTCATAGCCTTCACTAGTGAAACCTCCAGCTGCAGGAGGGAATGAGGGTACTAAGGTCTGGAGCAGACCCCCAGAAAACCACAGCAGCCCTACAGAATAGTGGTCTGGTTATTATAAGTAAAACAAAGAAAGAGAAAACAACAACAACATCAACAAAAAAGATCCCACAAAACCCCCATTCAAAGGTAAGCAACCTGAAAGATCAAAGGTAGATAACCCCATGAAGATGAGAAAGAATTAACACAAAAATGCCAAAAACTCAAAAAACTGAGTGCCTCTTCTCCAAATGAGAAGACACAGAACTGGGCTGAGGCTGAGATGGCTGAATTGACAGAATTAGGCTTCAGAAGGTAGATAATAAGGAACTTCATTGAGGTAAAGGAGCATGTTCTAACCCAATGCAAATAAGCTAAGAATCATAATAAAACATTACAAGAGCTAATAACCTGAATAACCAGTTTAGAGAAGAACATAAATGACCTTATGGTACTGAAAAAAACAATGCAAGAACTTCACAATGTAATCACAAGTATCAAAAGTTGAAGAGACCAACTGGAAGAAAGAATCTTAGAGTATGAAGATTATCTTTCTGAAATAAGAAATAAGAAAATAAGAAATGCAGGCAAGAATAGAGAAAAAAAGCATGAAAAGTAACAAATAAAATCTCAGAGAAATATGGGTTAATGTAAAATGACTGAAGCTACAACTGACTGGGGTACCTGAAAGAGACCGGGAGAATGGAAACAACTTGGGAAACACACTCCAGGATATCATCCAGGAGAAATTCCCCAACCTAGAAAGACAGGCCAAAATTCAAATTCAGGAAATCTGGAGAACCATAATAAGATACTCCACAAGAAGATCAGTCCCAACGCACAAAAATCATTGAATTCTCCAAAGTCAAAATGAAAGAAAAAATGTTAAGGGCAGCCAGAGAGAAAGGCCAGGTCACCTACAAAGGGAAGACTATCAGACTAACAGCAGACCTCTCAGTGGAAACCTTACAAGCCAGAAGAGATTGGGGGCCAATATTCAACATTCTTAAAGAAAAGTATTTCCAATCCAGGATTCCATATCCAGGCAAACTAAGCTTCATTAGCGAAGAAGAAATAAGCTTATTTTCAGACAAGCAAATGCTGAGGGAATTTGTCACCACCAGGCCTGCCTTGCAAGAGCTCCTGAGGGAAGCACTAAATATGGAAAGGAAAAACCATTACCAGCAACTACAAAAACACACTGAAGTACATAGATGAGTGACACGATGAAGCAACTACATAAACAAGTCTGCAAAATAACAAGCTAGCATCAAGAGGACAGAATCAAATTCATACATAACAATATTAACCTTAAATGTAAATGAGTTAAATGCCCTAATTAAAAGACACAGAATGGGAAGCTGCATAAAGAGTCAAGATCCATTGGTATGCTGTGTTCAATAGAACCATGTAATGTGCAAAGACACACATAGGCTCAAAATAAAGGGATGGAGGAAAATTTACCAAGCAAATGGAAAACAGAAAAATTCATGGGTCACAATCCTAGTTTATGACAAAACAGACTTTAAGCCAACAAAGATCAAAAAAGGCAAAGAAGGGCAGTAGATAATGGTAGAGGGTTCAATTCAACAAGAAGAGCTAAGTATCCTAAATATATTTCCACATAATACAGGAGCACCTGGATTCATAAAGCAATTGCTTAGAGACCTACAAAGAGACTTAGACTCACATACAATAATACTGGGATACTTTAACACCCCACTGACAATATTAGAAAGATCATTAAGACAGAAAATTCACACAGCTGCTCAAGACCTGAACTCAGCTCTGGATCAAGTGGACTTGATAGATATCTATAGAGCTCTCCACCCCAAGACAACAGACATATAAATTCCTTTAACGGCCACATGATACTTGGTCTAAAATTGATCACATAATTGGAAGTGAACCACTCCTCAGCAAATGCAAAAGAACTGACATGATAAAAAAAAAAGTCTCTCAGACTACAGCACAATCTCATTAGAAATTAAGACTAGGAAAGTCACTCAAAACTACAAAACTATATAGAAATTGAACAACCTATTCCTGAATGACTCCTGGGTAAATAATGAAATTAAGGCAGAAATTAAGACATTCTTTGAAACTAATGAGAACAAAGAGACAACATACCAGAATCTCTGGGATGCAGTCAAGCAGTGTTAAGAGAGAAATTTATAGCACTAAATCCCCACACCAAAAAGGTAGAATGATCTCAAATTGATAAACTCATATCACAACTAAAAGAAATAGAGAACCAAGAGCAAACAAACCCCAAGGCTAGCAGAATGTAAGAAATAACCAACATCAAATCAGAACTGAAAGTAACAGAGACACAAAGAAAAGTCTCAAAAAATTAACAAATCCAGGAGATTAAAAAAATTAATAAAATAGACCACTAGGTAGGCTAATAAGAAAAAAAAGAGAAGAATGAAATAGACACAATGGGAAATAATAAGGATGATATCACCACTGACCCCACAGAAGTACAAACAACCATCAGAGAATAGTATAAACACCTCTATGCAAGTAAGCTAGACAATCTAGAAGAAACTGATAAATTCCTGGAAGCATATACCTAACCAAGACTGAACCAGGAAGAAATTGACTCCCTGAATTGGCCAATAATGAGTTTTAAAATTGAGGGAGTAATAAAAATACCCCACCAACCATAAAAAGCCCTGGACCAGATGGCTCCCTGATGAATATCAATACAAAAATGCTCAATAAAATACTGGCAAACCAAATCCAGCAGCACATCAAAAAGCTAATCCACCATGATCAAGTTGGTTTCATCCCTGGGATGCAAGTTTGGTTCAGCATATGCAAAACAATAAATGAAATTCATCACATAAACAGAACTAATACAAAAGCTACATGATTATCTCAATAGATGAAGAGAAGGGCTTCAATAAAATTCAACATCCCATTATGTTAAAAGACTTTCAGTAAACTAGATATTGAAGGAAGGAACATACCTCAAAATAATCAGAGCCATATATGACAAACCCACAGCCCTTAACATACTGAATCGGCAAAAGCTGGAAGCATTCCTCTTGGAAACTGGCATAGAAAAGGATGCTCTCTCTCACAACTCCTATTCAACATAGTATTGGAAGTTCTGGCCAGGACAACGAGGCACGAGAAATAAATAAACAGTATTCAAATAAGAAGGAAGAAAGTCAAATTATCTTTGTTTGCAAATGACATGATCTTATATCTAGAAAATCCTATTGTCTCAATTCAAATGCTTCTTAAGCTGATAATCAACTTCAGCAAAGTCTCAGAATACAAAATCAATGTTCACAAATCGCTAGCATTTCTATACACCAAAAACAGGCAAACAGAAAGCCAAATCTTGAATGAACTCCCTTTCACAATTGCTACAAAGAGAATAAAATACCTAGGAATACAACTAACAAGGGAAGTGAAGGATCCCTTCAAGGAGGACTACAAACCACTGCTCAAGGAAATAAGAGAGGACACAAACAAATGGAAAAACAGTCCATCCTCATGAACAAGAAGAATTAATATTGTAAAAATGGCCATACTGCTCAAAGTAATTTATAGATTCAATGCTATTCCCATCAAACTTCTGTTGACAATCTTTACAGAATTAGAAAATAAAACTACTTTAAAAATTTATATGGAATGAAAAAAAGCCCAAATAGCCAAGACAATCCAAAGCAAAGATGACTAATTTTCTATATATATATATATATATATATATATATATATAGTCATGTGATAGTTTACAATTAACCTTTGCTAACTCATCATAACTTTATCTATAAGGATGCTTATTGATTCAGCTACTAAGTAAAGAAGGAGAAAGAAGCAATTTTGCTACTCATTTTAGGGTGCCTTATTTAGGAAATGTTGACATTGATAAATCCTAAAATACTTAAGAATTCCTAGCTGTAATTCATTATCCTTTTGTTAGTTTTCTTTATAAGGCTATATAATTACGTGAGTAAATAGCTCAGTTTCCAGTAAATTATCACAGAAGGCAGTATATACAATTGAGTTACAGGGATACTTCAGAGATAGTGCAGGTTTTATTCTAGACCACCTCAATAAAGTGAATATCACAATAGAGTTGTATGAATTTTTTGGTTTTGCAGAACATATAAAAGTTATGCTTACACTATAATGTAGTCTATTAAATTCGTGATAGCATTATGTCTAAAAATCAATGTATATAGTTTAATGTAAAAAGACTTTATTGCTAAAAAATGCTAATGATCATTTGAGCCTTCAGCAGATTGTAAACATATTGCTAGTGAAAGGTCTTGCCTCCATATCGATGGCTATTGATTGATCAGGATGGTGGTTGCTGAAATTTGGAGTGACTTTGGCAATTTCTTAAAATAAGACAATAATGAAGTTTGCCACATTGATTGTCTCTCTCTTTCACAAAAGATTTCTCTGCAGCATGCAATGTTTTTTGATAGTATTTTACCCAGAGTAGAACTTCTTTCGAATTTAGAGTCAATCCTTTCAAATCCTGCCACGGCTTTATCATCTAAGTTTATGGAATATTCTAAAACCTTTGCTGTGATTTCAACAATTTTCTCAGCACCTTCACTAGGATTAGATTCCACATGAAGAGACCACTTTATTTGCTCATCTGTAAGAAACAAGTTTTATCATTCATCAAATTTTATTGTGAGATTGAAGCAATTCATTCAGATCTTCAGGCTCCATTTCCAATTCAAGTTATTTTGCTATTTGCACCATAACTGCAGTGACTTTCTTCACTGAAGTCTTGAACCCCTCAAAGTCATCCATGAGGGTTGGAATCAACTTCATGCAAACTTCCATTACTGTTAATATTTTTACCTCCTCCCCTGAATCATGTGTGCTCTTAATGGCGTCTAGAATGGTGAATCCTTTCCAGAAGGTTTTCAATTTACTTGGACCAGATCCATCAGAGCAATCACTATGCATGGCAGGTATAGCCTAATAAATACACATACATGTAAACATATAAAAATTACTTTATAGGACTATGTATGGATTATCTTAACATAAAAATCTGAAAGAAACAAGGCTTCACTTGAATTAAATTCTTGTGTTTAGAATGGGATAAGTTTCTCACAGTTTTGAAAGTTGGTAGCAGATAGCCCAGGGAAAACTGCTATAAACCCTCAACAAATCAGCAGTTTAGATTAAAAACAAAACTGTTTACTTATCTGGCTTTCTTGCAAAGACCTTCAGGGAGTTCAAGTTCATCTTTCCTGTACACATATGTATCTACAGCAAATGTCCAGGACTCAACGAATTTTTACAACCATATTAGAATATGTATCATCTTAAAGAAAATGAAACTATCACTTTGTGTAAGGAATTTCTATCATACTCAAAAAAGTCCATTATGCCTCACAAATAAATATTACCAGTATTTTTATTAAATGAGAGCACAACTGCCACTTCCAGGTAAAACAGTAACAATAACAACAATGAAAAAACCTGCTGAAGGATAGATATTTGCTCTGTTCTTTTTTTGACTGATTAGTTAAAAAGTTGAATGCATGGGGCACTGTATGAGCTAGAATGAATGAATCTTGATTGGTGTTCAGCCAAACTGAAAATTATAACCAAACTATTCAATCTCAGTCCAGTCAAATGCAAAGCCAGTTAAATGGTCCTTTGTTTAGGAATGTTAAGTGTCTGGGCAGCGATTGAGGTGAACCTAGACATCAAAGCATTTTTGAAGTACCTACCATATCGATTTTCTAATCATAATGATAGATAACCCTAAGGATGCTGGCATTTTTACTTGTTCTTGAAATATAACTGCTATGATTTTCACATGCTAACTGTTGCTGTTGGCTTCTAATCCAAGTGGTCACAGCAGATTCATCAGGTAGTTTCTTCTGCCTCAATATTAATGAAAACTTCTAAACACTATTTAGGAATTATGTATTTATTATGAAATTGACAGAAATGCAGAGAGGACTATTGGGAGGTAAAATGTGGTAACACTGCCTATCTGTATTAACGTGCCTTAATTGTAGCTTTTATGTTCTGCTATACCTCTAGAATCAACTGTACAACAATAACGAGGCAGGTAACTTATTTTTCACTTGTTTCAGTTAAGCTGAGAATTGCAATGATCTTGGAAACTGGAGCAGTCTCTAGATCAAATATCATCAGTTTAAAGATATGCAGTATAATTACTCCCTAGAAATCCCACATAATAGCTAATAATACATTTTAGAGATGATTTAACTTAAGCCTGAGGGACTGGGAATTTTGGTATACTTGAACAATTAAGGGGATTTATTCACCATAAAGTATTTCTTACTAATGGCTCACGTAGAATTTTACTGACATTGCCTGTTTGGTTGTCTGCACCCTAACTGAATTCCAACATCTCGAGAGGTGGCATGCTGACCCATTCATCATCGTGTCCCAGGTGCCTAGCAACCTTCAACTATTTGAATTGAATTATATCTTCAATATCATGAAGTATTTAACTCCAAGAGTGAAAATGCACCTTTTGCATATGAGTAACCAGTTGCCTTTTTGATTTAAAACTATTATTTAAACTTTATTTAAAAAAATAAAAAAATTCAACAGCTGTGACCACAGCAAGCATTCAAAAGAATTTTTTAATAAGTAAATATTGCTAACCAGGATTAGAAAAACTTTATTAAAATGAGTTGGTTATTAGTGACTTTGAAGCTCATTTAAACACATTTGGATTATTTGTCAGTTACTTTATAAGAGTGAATGTATCTGGGTTGTTCTGTTTGCAGAGATTTTTATTGAGATGTATTAAAGATATAAAACTTGTAAGTCACCTTTAGAAAGCATATTTTTCCATACGCATAATTTATTTTCTCATTCCTTTGAATCTGTGTCATATTGTCTTTCTAAACTTTATAGTGAATTGCAGATATTCAAAGCATTCAATTTCTAGCCAAATAGAAAAAAAATTGAATGAGATGATAATATATTAAAAAATAAGGCATATTAACAAAATTACATTAAAATGGGCTTTGGCTTTCTGTCTCTTTTTCTTTTTATTTAAATTGTACTTTAGGTTCTGGGGTACATGTGCAGATCATGCAGGATTGTTGTATAGGTACACACATGACAATGTGGTTTGCTGCCTCCATCCCCCGTCACCTACATCTGGCATTTCTTCCCATATTATCTCTCCGTGACCTCCCCCCACCTACTGTCCCTCCCCTGACACCCCCCAACAGACCCCAGTGTGTGATGCTCCCCTCCCTGTGTCCATGTGTTCTCATTGTTCATCACCTGCCTGTGAGTGAAACACGTGGTGTTTGATTTTCTGTTCTTGTCTCAGTTTGCTGAGAATTATGGTTTCCAGATTCATTCATGTCCCTACAAAGGACACAAACTCATCATTTTTTACGGCTGCATAGTATTCCATGGTGTATATGTGCCACATTTTCCTTGTCCAGTCTATCATCAATGGGCATTTGGGTTGGTTCCAGGTCTTTGCAATTGCTGTCTCCAGATTTTGTAATGATTGCCATTCTAACTGGTGGGAGGTGATATATCAATGTGGTTTTGATTAGCATTTCTCTAATAATCAGTGATGATGAGCATTTTTTCATATGTTTGTTGGCCTCATATAGGTCTTCTTTTCAAAAGTGTCTGTTCATATCCTTTGCCCACTTTTGGGTGGGTTTGTTTGTTTTTTTTCTTGTAAATCTGTTTTAGTTCTTTGTAAATTCTGGATATTAGCCCTTTGTCAGATGGGTAGATTGTAAAAATTTTTTCCCATTCTGTTGGTTGCCAGTTCACTTTAATGATTGTTTCTTTTGCTGTACAGAAGCTCCGGATTTTAATTAGGTCTCATTTGTCTATTTTGGCTTTTATTACCAATGCTTTTTGTGTTTTAGTCATCAAGTCCTTGCCTATGCCTATGTCCTGAATGGTTTTGTCTAGGTTTTCTTCTAGGGTTTTTATGGTGTTAGGTCTTATGTTTAAGTCTTTAATCCATCTGGAGTTAATTTTAGTGTAAGATGTCAGGAAGGGGTCCAGTTTCTGCTTTCTGCACAGTGCTAGCCAGGTTTCCCAACACCATTTATTAAACAGGGAATCCTTTCCCCATTGCTAGTTTTTGTCAGGTTTGTCAAAGATCAGATGGTTGTAGATGTGTGGCATTGCTTCCGAGGCCTCTGTTCTGTTCCATTGGTCTAAATCTTTGTTTTGGTACCAGTACCATGCTGTTTTGATTACTGTAGCCTGGTAGCATAGTTTGAAAGCAGGTAGGGTGATTCCTCCAGCTTTGTTATTTTTGTTTAGGATTGTCTTGGCTATGCCAGCTCTTTTGGTTCCATATGAAGTTTAAGGTGATTTTTCCAGTTCTGCAAAGAAGGTCATTGGTAGCTTGATGGGGATAGTGTTTAATCTCTAAATTACTTTGGGCAGTATGGCCATTTTCATGATACTGATTCTTCCTAACCATGAGCATGGAATGTTTCTCCATCTGTTTGTGTCCTCTCTTATTTCCTTAATCAGTGGTTTCTAGTTCTCCTTGAAGAGGTCCTTTACATACTTTGTTAGTTGTATTCCTAGGTATTTTATTCTTTTTGTAACAGTTATGAATGGGAGTTTGCTCATGATTTTGATCTCTGTTTGGCTATTATTGGTGTATAGAAAAGCTTGTGATTTCTGCACATTGATTTTGTATCCTGAGACTTTGCTGAAGTTGCTTATCAGTTTAAAGAGATTTTGGGCTGAGATGATAGGGTCTTCTAAATATACAATTATGTTGTCTGCAAATAGAGACAATTTGACTTTCTCTTTTCCTAATTAAATATGCTTTATTTCTTTTCCTTGCCTAATTGCTCTGGCTAGAACTTCCAATACTCTATTGAATAGGAATGGTGAGAGAAGGCATCCCTGTCTAGTGCTGGATTTCAAAGGGAATGCTTCCAGTTTTTGCCCATTCAGTATGATATTGGCTGTAGGTTTGTCATAAATAACTTTTATTGTTTTGAGATATGTTCCTACGATGCCTAGTATATTGAGAGTTTTTAGCATAAAGGGTTGTTCAATTTTGTTGAAGGCCTTCTCTGCGTCTACTGAGATAATCATGCTGATTTTGTCTTTGGTTCTGTTTATGTGGTGGATTACGTTTATAGACTTGTGTATGTTGAACCAGCTTTGCATCCCTGGAATGAAGCCTACTTGATCGTGATGGATAATCTTTTCAATGTGCTGTTGCAATCGGTCTGCCGGTATTTTATTGAAGATTTTTGCATCTATGTTCATCATGGAGATTGGCCTGAAGTTTTCTTTTTTTGTTGAGTCTCTGCCAGGTTTTGGTATCAGAATGATGTTGGTCACATAAAATGATTTGGGAAGGATTCCCTCCTTTCGTATTGTTTGGAATTGTTTCAGAAGGAATGGTACCAGCTCCTCTTCTTCCAGTTCTACTGGTTTATGGGCATAGAATTGTTTGTAGTAATCTCTGATTGTAGTTTGTATTTCTGTGGAATCAGTGGTGATATCCCCTTTACCGTTTTTTATTGCATCTATTTGATTCTTCTCCCTTTTCTTTTTTATTACTGGCTAGCGGTCTATGTTGTTGATCTTTTCAAAAAAACAGCTCCTGGATTTATTGATTTTTTGAAGGTTTTTTTGTATCTGTATCTCCTTCAGTTCTGCTCTGATCTTAGTTATTTCTTGTTTTCTGCTAGCTTTTGAGTTTTTTTGATCTTGCTCCTCTAGCTCTTTGAATTTTGATGATAGGGTGTCAATTTTAGATCTTTCCTCACTTCTCTGGTGGGCATTTATTGCTATAAATTTCCCTCTAGACACTGCTTTAAATTTGTCCCAGAGATTCTGATATGTTGTGTCTTCATTCTCATTGGTTTCAAAGAACATGTTTATTTCTGCCTACATTTCATTGTTTATCCAGTCAACATTCAGGAGCCAGTTGTTCAGTTTCCATGAAGTTGTGCTGCTCTGAGTTAGTTTCTTAATTCTGAGTTCTAATTTGATTGCCTTGTGGTCTGAGACACTGTTTGTTATGATTTCTATTCTTTTGCATTTGCTGAGGAGTGATGTACTTCCGATTATGTGGTCAATTTTAGAGTAGGTGCAATGCGGTGCTGAGAAGAATGTATATTCTGTGGATTTGAGGTGGAGATGTCTAATATTGACAGTGGAGTGTTAAGTCTCCCACTATTATTTTGTGGAAGTCTAAGTCTCTTTGTAGGTCGTTAAGAACTTGCTTTATGTACCTGGGTGCTACTGTATTGTGTGTGTGTATATTTAAGGATCTTAAATAATTCTTCTTAATGCATTGATCCTTTTACCATCATGTAATGCCCTTCTTTGTCTCTTTTGTTCTTTGTTGGTTTAAAGTCCATTTTACCAGAGACTAGGATTGCAACTCCTCCATTTTTTTGCTCTCCATTTGCTTGATAAATCTTCCTCCATCCCTTTACTTTGAGCCTATGTGTGTCCTTGTATGTGAGATGGGTTTCCTGAATACAACACACTGATGGGTATTGACTTTTTATCCAATTTGCCAGTCTGTGTCTTTTGATTGGGGAATTTAGCCCATTCACATTTAAAGTTAATATTGTTATGTGTGAATTTGAGTCTGCCTTTTTGATGCTAGCTGGATGTTTTGCCTATTAGTTGACGCAATTTTTTCATTGTGTCAATGCTTTTTACCATTTGGTACATTTTTGGGTGGCTGGTACTGGTTGTTCCTTTCCTTGTTTAGTGCTTCTTTCAGGAGCTCTTGTAAGGCAGGCCTGGTGGTGACGAAATCTCTCAGCAATTGCTTGTCCATAAAAGAGTTTCTTTCTCCTTCACTTATGAAGCTTAGTTTGGCTGGATATGGATATGAAATTCTAGGTTGAAAGTTCTTTTCTTTAAGGATGTTGAATATAGGCCCCCACTCTCTTCTGGCTTGTAGGGTTTCTGCTGAGAGATCCACTGTGAGTCTGATGGGCTTCCCTTCGTGGGTGACCCAATCTTTCTCTCTGGCTGCCCTTAGCATTTTTTCCTTCATTTCAACCCTGGTGAATCTGATGATTATGTGCCTTCGGGTTGCTCTTCTTGAGGAATATCTCTGTGGTGTTCTCTGCATTTCCTGGACTTGAATGGTGGCCTGGCTTGCTAGGTTGGGGAAGTTCTCCTGGATAATATCCTGAAGAGTGTTTTCCAGCTTGAATTCATTCTCTCCGGCACATTCAGGTACACCTATTAAATAGAGATTAGGTCTTTTCACATAATCCCATATTTCTTGGAGGCTTTGTTCATTTATTTTCACTCTTTTTTCTCGATTCTTGCCTTCTTGTTTTATTTCATTGAGTTGATCTTCAATCTCTGATATCCTTTCTTCTGCTTGGTTGATTCAGCTACTGAAACTTGTGTATGCTTTGTGAAGTTCTTGTGCTGTGTTTTTCAGCTCCATCAGGTTGTTTATATTCTTCTCTAAGCTGTTTATTCCGGTTAGCAGCTCATCTAACCTTTTTTCTAGGTTCTTAGTTTCTTTGCATTGGGTTAGCACATGCTCTTTTTGCTCTGAGAAGTTTGTTATTACCCACCTTCTGAAGCCTGTTTCTGTCAATTCATCAGATGCATTCTCCATCCATCTTTGATCCCTAGATGGTGAGGAGTTGTGATCCTTTGGAGGAGAGGTATTCTGGTCTTTGGTGTTTTTATCCTTTTTGTGCTGGTTTCTTCCCATCTTAGTGGCTTTATCTACCTGTGGTCTTTGTAGTTGGTGACTTTTAGATGGGGTCTCTGAGTGGATGTCCTTTTTGTTGATGATGCAGTTATTTCTTTCTGTTTCTCAGTTTTCCTTCTAACAGTCAAGCCCCTCTGCTGCAGGACTGCTGGAGGTCCACTCCAGACCCCGCTTGCCTGGGGATCACCCGTGGGGGCTGCAGAACAGTAAGGGTTGCTGCCAGTTTCTTCTTTGGTTATCTTCATTTCAGAAGGGTACCTGCCAGATGTTAGCCTGAGCTCTCCTTTATGAGGTGTCTCTTTGGGTATACAGGGGCCGGGAGCTGCTTGAGGAAACAGTCTGTCTTTTATCAGAGCTCAAGTGCTGTGCTGGGAGCTCTGTTGTTCCGTGTAGAAATTCTGGGCAGGTACTTTTAAGTCTGCTGCAGCGGAACTCATAACTGCCTCTTTTCTCAGGTGCTCTGTCCCTCTGCGTTGTTCTTGCTGGGAATTTCGTTCCAGAGCTGTTCCTATTAGGCCATCTCTTCTGTCTCTTTTTCAATCTCTGGGACTTCAACTACAAGAAAACACCTTCTCAGGTCTTAAGTATTCCCTTTAAAGACATGTTATGATCCTGTCAAATTGATAAAACTAATTTTGGAGGATTTAGGAATCACATCAATCACTCTATTCTTATTTTGTTAGTCTACACTCATTCTTTCATTTTCTGCTTACTTTTATACTCACAATATCCATTCCATGGCCATTTAATATTAAATATTAAATATATCACTATAATATACTTAACTAAAAACTTTGTATCTAAAATATGCCATTACTTCTACTATTTGCAAATAGGCCACTGCCATTTAGAAAGGGTGCCAAAAATGGCATCTTATCTAAAAGATGTTTTAATAGCAGGGATAACTTTTTAGGCATCCAATGTATCAATTATCTTCTGGATTTTCTTTTTGTTTAGAAAACTTTTCAACGATGCTTTATGTCTACTTGTAAATGGGGATACTAGCCTCCTTCTTCCTAGAGAGAAGCCTGAATCTGAACTTCCCCTGCCAAATCAAGCAAACAAACAAAAAATAATTCACTGTTGTGACTTGCCTGGAAATATCAGGTGCAAGATAGAAGTCTAGGAATGAATATTAAACTATATGTCTCCAGAAGCAATTTATTCACTTGGCAGGATTAGTGAAGAATGAAAAAGAAATGTTTATATATATAAAAGGGAGGGAGTATTACTATGGAAAAAAAATCAGTTGTTTATCAATCTGTAGAAGTTAGTAAATGACAGAACAGATATCTTGCCTCATCATTTCCCTTTCTTTATCCTTTGCTATTTCTGAGAGCCTGCTAGTCACAGAAGACTAAGTTTAGAAGTTGTCATCATCATCATGATGTTAATTTTGAACATACACTGTCAAGCCTTAATACTTTCAGGCTGCATCTATTTGATAATACATGAAACTCCTCACTACCAAATGTGGAGCAAATTTCTGCATTAGAAGGATTCAGTACAACATCTATATCTCAAGACACTAGTTGGATTGGTTTTAAAGTATCACAATAATTCTAGTTTGAAAGCTTTTGCTTCACATTCATTATACATGTGAATGTTGCTGCTTTAGCCTTATGTGATTTCATTCTAGTCTACTGAAAAGTTTTTAATGGAAACCCTCGGGCTAGGGCCTACTTAGAAAACTATTAACAACACATATGACATAGGAGAGTTCAGGGGAAAAAAACTGCAACAGTTCTTAAATAATTCTTCATATTAGAATATGAACAAAAGAGTGTAGTCATCTGCTTGCCCAGCAAAGACTTGCAAGTTTAGTTGCACTTTCCCAACCTCCTCTCCAGATCACAGATGCATAAACAGTCCTTCTATTTGAACTCAATTATCAATTACAGGTAATCTCTCTAGTCTTCCCATTCAAATTCATCAGGCTTTGTGTTTTCTACTGATTTACTTAACCCTTTTATCATGGCATTGCTTGACATATGATTTTTGTGGCCTAGCATATCAAAAACAAAATCTCCACCTACTTTTAAAATAATATATAAAATAAATACACATACACATATATATAAGTAGATAAACTATTTGGGCCAAGTTTGAAGACTGCAATAATCGGGAAGCGTAGATTCAAGTTGCCCTGAATATATGCTCCTCCCACCCACTTTTGAAGGCATTCTATTCTGTCTCCACAGCTAACTAACCAAAATGTAAACTTGGAAGAAATTGAGAAGAGTTTTCAGTCAGGGTAAAAACAGAAAATCTGAGAAATCAAATATAGCTGTATAAATATAGCTGGACAGGGATCAGAACCTGAGACATCTGGGGCATCTGAAGTTCTTACAGGTTAGAGCAATATATCAATTCAAAGGAACTATGCAAGGTTTGAGGGGATGGAAGGTCTTGAAGATAAATACAGAAAACGGCTCAAAATGTGTTAAATGTATTAGTCACTTATTGCACACCATCTCCTAAAATAAACAAAAGAACAATGGCTTATCAGTCTATGGGTCACTGGATATTTCTGCTGATTTAAACCAGGCTTCAGATACATCCACTGAGATTGCATATGTATCTGTGGTCAGTTGACGGGTCAACTGGAATACTAGCTTATATAGCAAGAAATCTCAGATAACCCAGCTCTCCTCCATGTATTTCTTACATTTCTCCAGCAGGCTAGCCCAGGCATCTTGTCAGGATGTTGGCAGAAGTCAAAGAGAAAAGACAAATGAATGAGCACTCAAGTCTCTGCTTGCATTAATCTTGCTAATGCTCCACTAGCCAAAGCAATGTATGTGGCCTAGCCCAGAGTCAGTGTGGAAAAGCACCAGCAAAAGGGCTGGATACAGAAAGGCATAACCATAGTAGGCTAAAAAAAAATTGAGATAATGGCCTTATAGGGAAAGTAGAGTGAAAGGTGAGTCTAACCCTTAGATTAGGATAGACCCTATTTACATTTTGCCCATTTTCCCTTTTTATTTTATTTGTAAAGGAAGTGTGCTCATGGATGAGCTATATTTATGTTGTAATAGCAATTGCTGCTAATTTCCCAATAAAACTCTATGGCACAAATGCTTGTCCTGTATTTTATACATTCCCAGGAGTCATAGAAAAGAGGGATATGTCACCTGGAAATGTTCCACAAAACTAATTACTTCAGGGAATTCATGAACATTGCACAGATAGAAGTGTTGGGTGAAAAAAGTGGCCCCCGATCCTTCAAGATAAAAAGCCCATACTTCTAAATTGAATGTCAATATATCCTAGAAAAGAAGCAACTGTCTATTGTGGTTCTGGGATTTGGGTTAGTCTTACACCCTCTACCAACTAGTATTTAAAATATTCACCTGAAATTTCTGTGTCACCTTCCTTGCTTAGTCCTAAACTGTACTCTGATTACATCTCCACTGGGCTTTAAACTCATAACTTTTTGATCCTGAAGTAAGTCTCCATTTATGGCACCTGCATATTTACTTTTGTTGTTTCCCAAGTATTTGAAACTCACCTCTTTGTCTTCTAGTATTTCCCAATGCCTCAGTTAGAAAATTTATCCCATCCACTTTAAAAATCAAACACCATTTCTAGTAATTAGTCAAATGATTCCAGGGAGGAGTAGGTGGGGTGGGAGCTACAACAATGAACAAGATAATCATAGTGTCTAGTGTCAGTAGAGCTTACAATTTAGTGGAGAAAATACATAATAATATTTAAATGGAATTGATATCATTTGTCTGCATAAACTTTCTGCTATCTGAAAGCTTGTTCAATGTAAGGTACTATATTTGATACAGAGGTAGGATAAAACAATAAGGCCCTCATTTCTCCTCTTAAGGAACTTACAAATTAGTAAAAAGAAAGATATAATCTAATGACAGTTGAAATTGATAGAATCAAACTTCAGGGTTCTAGCATGAAAAGATGGTGAGATAATGTATTCCTTCACTCGCTAAATGGATGTGCTGAAAAAAGTATTGGCACACTGATTATGTGGCCAGCTTTTCTCCAACAAGGAAAAAGACAATCATATGCTGTTCACTAGAAAAACAATGTATAGATGCCTATAGTCATGCATTAATCTACTTTGTATCCCAACAATTTGCCTACAAGAGAAGAGGTCATGGGGACTGCAGAGAATAGCTATGGAGAGATAATATACTTTTCACTTCTCTGACTCCCATAGATTAGCAAAATAAGAATAGGTAAGATGTTGGTTTACCTCAATACATTTTAATTATAGAAAAAAAATGTCTTGACAGCAGAAAAAGTAATTTATTTTTAAAACCTATTGCTCTAACAAGCGCCCCCAAAACCAATGCCCACAACAAATATATGATCTACAATGCCTGACTGCATCTGAGCACCATCCGCCTCACTAAACACATCCCTTGCTAGTCTCTGGCCACAAGTCTTTTAATACCATTTCAGTTTCTGGAACAGGTGAAATTCTCTACCACCTCAAGGTCTTTAGAAAGGCTGTTTTCTTCTTCCTAGAGATCTCTAAGCATTGGTCCCATCCCCTGCATCCCCAATAGTCAGTTTTGACTTTACCCATACAGATTTCAGAGTAGATGTCACTTCCTTAGAGGGACATCCCCTTTTTATTTATTCCATATAAAGTATTTTTTTTCCCTGTTGGCTTCCTGATATCATATTACTCTGCAATAATTTGTGTATATAATTCTTTCCTTGTACTAATTACTGATCACTAACCGTAATTAAATGTTTTCTTTCTTTGTTTACTTGCTTAACTCAGTCTCTCCCACTATGAGTTCTATGTATATTCATAGTGATATGGTTGGGATCTGTGTTCCTGCTCAAGTCCCATTTCGAATTGTAATCCCCAATGTTGGAGGTGGGGCCTGGTGGAAGGTAATTGGATCCAGTAGTATATTCACTATGAATATACATTTCACTCATTTATTTAAAATATATACGTTAAATATATATTTGGTGCCATAAACTACCATGCCTCCTGTACAACTTGTGAAACCATGAGCCAATTAAACCTCTTTACTTGATAAATTACACAGTCTCAGTTATTTCTTTATAGCAGTGTGAGAACGGACTAATACACACGGTAAGCTTGAAACCAATAATAAGTAGTAAATATTATTGATTTAATTTATATTTTTGTTTAATCTTGTAAGAAAGCACATGACTGTGTTTGTCCTTTGTGTGTTTCCATGAGAACTTACAGACTCATCTTCCAAATACTCTGAAGCTTTCACTGATTATACATTATGATTATCTAACTACCATTCCTAGGCTACCCTAACAGGTAGGAGCACTTGTCTCATGGATAATCAAGATACAAATTATGTCTAGCAGGAACTAAATCTCTCCTAAGGAGTAGGCTTAGAGAATTTATTATTTCCATGATGAGCAACATAATCTTAAATTATTTTCAAGATGTTTTGGGGGAAAAATAATACTTGATATCATCAGTAAAGCAAGCTATTAATTGATATAACTATTTTCTGTATTTGTTTGACACTGGATTATTGGTCATCAGCCTCTGGACATTTGCTGATAGCAAGTTAGGTGAACCAGATGAATACTGACTCTTTTGGAACATCGCTGCAGTTCAGTGAGTCACATCCAGTGAGCATATTCAACTATGAATTAACAGCATGTTTCACTTATACAGCTCTCTGGAACAAGCTAATTTCGTAGTTTATATTAATATTTAACCAACCACAGCTATACCATACTCTCAAATAATAGAGTGATTAAATTGATAACTTTGTCTCAAGTTAGATTAAAAGGTATTATTTCCTTTTTAAAACTGTGTATATACATTATTTAGTCATTTTTGTTTACAATGTAAACTATGGAAATTCAAAATTAACATCCTTGTCCGTGAGCTTCTTATAGACACCTGAAAAATTTCAACCTTGTGTTCCACATTGTTCTGCTGTGCATTTACTAAATGAACTCTCTGAGCACGCTGCCCTCCAGTTTCACACAGATTCTGTTGTCCACCATTTCACTTGGAAGACCAGGTCCTAAAGGATTACATCCTACACAGCTGTCAGAGTATGGGTCCTGGGATGCTTTTTCGTATTCTTTTGTATGGCTTTTTTTTTTTTTTTTCAGCTGGCTTGGGAAGAATTCTCCTCTGAGCAATAAAGACAACACACTTCCCAATGAACTTCTCTAATTCACATACTAGCTGAACTTGGATTTTCCAAAAAGATTTCAGTTGAACGGGAACAAAGATTATGATCACTTTATGGCCACCACCAACTTCAATTTCCTTGGCTGCTGTAATATTCAGCTCCCTGTGCTGAGCCTTGAGGTCCAAATTTATCTGCAGCTCCTGAAGAGCCTGGGCCCAGATTCAAACTCATCCTTCTCCTTGCTGAATGTGAGCTTAGGAAGAGGCCCAAGTCTCGAGAGAGCTCATTAGATTCCAAATGGTATTCTTTTATGTTCAGCATTTTCTAGTTTTGTTTTGCTTTGTTTTTTAACTCAAGGCTTGATGTGCTCAAGATACTAGATTTCTAATGACAATGAAACATAAATATTGTTTGTGTATAGGCATCTCTGTGTGTGTGTGTTTTCCCGAACTAGGAAATTGCTTTCATATGGCAGTGAAAAAGTTGTTGTCTTCATCTAAGCAAATATCCAAAGAAATCCCTATCGTGGTGGCTAGGTTATATAGTAGATATCCTCATGCTGCAGATTTGAAAATTCTCAAGCCATATTCACCATCATCCTAGAATGTTAATGCTACATATGTTAAATGATTATAATCAATCAGATGCCTTTTGAAAAGTATTTTCTTCGTCTTTTTAAAAAAGCAATATGTAAGTCTTGGCAATATGACCAATCTAATAAAGAAATCAGAAAAAAATCATACATGTAATATTTATCTCCATGGGCAAGCTCTTTGCTACTTAATACCACACATTTTCCTGTACTATAATCTTATTTTAGTACCACGATGGTACAGTTAGTCTCCTTTGATCTTGTATAACTTCATTCAACCATTTAAAATCTGGTGATTTGTTATTTTTGCTTCCATGTAGTTTCATTTAAAAGTCAAATATACTTGGCATTTGCTAAAGTCATAGCTCTTACTCTTCTTGGAAATTCTTTGCAAGCTTACATTTTATTTAAAAAATTCATCTGCAGTAACATAAAATTTACAATTTCAATTCTGTTTAAGCTTTGAATGACAAATTGTCATATTATCTCATTTCTTTCTTGCTTTATTTGACTAAACAAATGCCCTACAGTAGGGAACATTTACTTGTGAAGAGAAAACTAATCCATCTTTTTAGAACTCTGCAATATAATCTCTATAATACCCCACATCAGTAAAAGTAATGAATACTTCATATCTACCTTCACCATTCTATTAAACGTGTCATATACATTTTTGTAAAGAAAAAAACACAGAATGTCATCCACTTTCAATTGCCCAAATCTATCATTTTGTTATTTTAAAGTATTTTATATTTTATTTTTAATTTCTATTGTCCAGGCTTGGGTGCAGTGGCATAATCATAGCTCACTGTAACCTCGAACTCCTAGACTCAGGCAATTCTTACACCTCAAGCTCTCGAGGAACTAGAACTATAGGTGCATACCAGTATGCCCAGCTAATTTTACAATTTTATTATTATTATTTTTTTTATAAATAGGATATCACTATGTTGTCCACCCTGGTGTCAAAATCATGGCCTCAAGTGATCTTCCTGTCTCAGCCTCCCAAAGTTCTGGGATCACTGGTGTGAGTCACCATCCCCAGCCTCAAAATATTTCAGTAACAAATAAAAGCCTTCTTTTAAAATTCAGATTCTACCTCACTGTCCTTATATAGTTTTTCTTCTAAAGTGGCTGTTTCTTAGTAGCAGTAATATTTGCTTCTTAAATTATTTTTTATTTTTCATCTAAAATGTAAAAGACCCACAAAACAGCTGGCATCTACTTCCAAATATAAATATTTTTCATTTGATTTCCCAGCCCCCCCAAAATTCCTTCTCTTTTCTCTCCAATGAGTTCATTTGCTAATATTACTTTGGCATCTATGGAATTTCAAATTAATGCTATACTTTAGTACCTGAGCTACAGAGGTCATTAATTGGTGGGTAGCAAATGATTAAACAAGCATATTCTCCAAAAATGATGAAAAAAAATCAATTTGTCATGACACTAAGGAGGAAAATACTGTAGAAAGATGTACAGTCTGTTAGCTCATCTTACCTTTTATTGATGACTAAAGTTTGATTCAGAAAGTATACAGTTTACCATGTTTGAAAATTTCAAATCTACCTTATTGTATAAATGATGTACCGCCTTTTTATTGATTTATAAGAAAATTTTATCAGTGTCATTTTAATATAATACTTCACATATTTTGCCATCACAGAGAAAATAAACTTCTTTTTAATAAAATCATTTGCTTCAAGACTGTTCTCATGGCTCTTAGTTCATATAATTCCCAACAGGATGCAAATAAAATTAATAAGTTAATGTATTTAGGAGTAATTTTGAGCACAATATTTTACTTTTATCCTCTTTTTCTTATGCTCTAGTTAAATTATTATTGGTGCTTATTCTTTTTAATTGAAGGCCATCCTAGGACTAATATAGTAGAATGGAGCAGCCACATTTTTCTCAGTAAAATGCAAAACAGAGATTATCTAACTTGTTTTACTATAAGCTGTCTTGTGTTTAAAATCTATAAGATAAAAAAAAATTTGTTTACATTGCAGTTTTTCAAGTGGATAATGATAAAAATGTATTAAAACTAGGATCAATGCAATTATAAAATACGTCATAAAATAGAGTAACACTTAAATGTACCACATCAGTGACAAGAGAGGTAAAACAATTCAAGAAGTTAAAATAAGAAAAACATTAATTGAATAGAAATAAAATCAATAAAACTTTAAGTTATCTCATGTACCGTGTTTAGGAGAACTGTTAGACTTATTTTTAGATGTGTCTGGATTTGTGTAAGAAATCTTAACTCTTGTTTGGATTACAACTTCTCCCACAAGACTTGAAATTATAGAAGTCTATCCAATGCCAATGAGCTTCATTACACTTGAAACTTTCTGATAACATGTAACATCAATTTTATATATTTCATACAACATATTCATCTGAGGTTTATTTGATCCCTTCTATTACTGATGTATGAGTTTTAATCTGTGGTTTGATTCATACAAATATCGGGAGGTTATCGCTTACTTTAAATGCATACTTATTCTATGTAATGTATTTCCTATTACCCTGTTAGGATTCCATTCACTCCTTGTTTGTTTTCTGACAGGTACATAAGACTCCTACTGTTAATAGCATTGTAAAAGAGAAGAAAGACCTTGTTTCTTTTAAGGTGAGTAACTGAAAAGGGAATAGTGACTGAAGACAAGCTGTGGTGATATATATATATATGTGTGTTATGTTAAGGGGACATATTATCTTAGCTGTGTTCATCAAAGCAGTAGCACAAAACTAGTTCATAACAAAAGTGGTCATAGGTAAGCTATTGGGGGTTCTGTTAATCTTGGACTGGAATTGAGATGTAGTGATAATAGGATGCCCCCACCTTGCCATTGTATAGATACTCCTAAAGTAGAGAAATCTTTCTAGAGAACCTGAGTTTATAATCTTTGTAAGACCTCAAGGAGGACCATGCTTCACTGGAATATAGAATGTCTGGAGAATCCAATTTTGCTTTAGGCTGATGTGAGGAAGAGATAGATAGACAGATAGATAGCCAAATTCCTAAATAATATAGTCATACCCTCAGTAGTCCTGAGCTGGGAAGGTTCAGAGAAAGATGGAAACATTGCTCCATCCATTAAGTGAGGCCAAGGAGACTAACAGTAGTTTGAGAATGTGAACACAATTTATTTTCATGCCTTTCAGGATGTGATAGAGTTAACAGAATTTGGAAAATTTTAATAGAAACATCCCCAAAAATGACAAATACCTTGAATTAACCTGTAGTTTTGATGTTTAAAAGTAATTTATATTAAAATTTTATGTCAATAATTTATCATATTACATAATATTCATTGCCTTTAGCTGTCAAAAGCTTCCCAGAGATACTGAATCTGTAGTAAGCAGAGTATTCTAAAGCCTCGTTTCTCTACTGGATTCTAAAAACTCCACAAATTCAAAGAATGTTTATAGTGGGCTGAATTATGGCCACCCCAAAATATCCAGTACTAATCCCTAGAATGTGTAAAGATCACCTTATAAGGAAAAAGGGACTTTGCAGGTGAGATTAAGTTAAGGCATTTGAGATGGGGGGGATCATCTTGGATTGTCCAGATGGGTCCTAGATTCACTTACAAGTGAGAGAGACAGAGGGAAATTTGACACACATAGAAGAGGAGAAAACAATGTGACCACAGAAGCAGAGATTTTAGCAATGCATCCACAAGACAATCAAGTCAGATTGCTGGTAGACACCAGAAGCTGAAAGACTTTAGACTTCTTACCTATGGAATGGTAAGATAATCAATTTCCATTTTCAAAATCCAGTAAATAATTTTGATTTTGTGGTGATATGTTCATATACAAAAATCAACTCAAGATGGATTAAAAACTTAAATGTAAAACCTAAAACTATAAAAAAAAAAAAACCCAGAAGAAAACCTAGGAAATACCATTCTGAATGTCTCTGGCAAAGACTCAAAGACAAAGACTCCAAAAGCAATTACAACATAAACAAAAATTCACAAGTGGGATCTAATTAAACTAAAGAGCTCCTGTGCAGCAAAAGAAACTATCAACAGAGTAAACAGACAATCCACAGAATGGGAGAAAATATTTGTGAACTATACACCCAACAAAGGTCTAATGTTCAAAATGTGTAACAAATTTAAACCAAGCAACAAGCAAAGTATGAAAAAGGCTTTACTGTCCATTGCTGGTTTTGATGACAGAGGAAAGGACCATGAGCCAAGGAATGCACGTGGCCTCTTGCAAAAAACAAGAAAATGGATTCTCTCCAGAAACGAATGCTGCTCAGCCAAAAACCTGATTTTAGCCAAATGAGACTCATTTGATCTCCAGAACAATAAGCTAATAAGTGAGGGTTGTTTTAAGCTGCTGGGTTTGGGGGTAATTTGTTATAGCAGCAATAGGTAATAAAAACACCATCCTATAAGAAAAGAAATGTATGTAAAAGTCATTTGAAGACATGTGCATCGATATTAAAAAGTTCTTTAATCAAAGTATGCCACAAATAAATAAAATATTAATAATTTGTCTGCAACCATAATGGCCCATCTACATCCCTTGGTATCATATGTTTTCCTTTTCAAATCTAATGACATGTATGCTATCAGATACAAGTATAACTTTCATGACTATGAAATACCAAGAACATTACTAGTTTGATGGATATTTAATTAAAATAAGATGCAAATATTCTAGTTATAAAAACATATGCACAATATCCAGCAATAATTTAACCAAAGTAAATATAATAAATGAATTCCGTATGTGTGTGTGTGTGTGTGTGTGTGTGTGTGTGTGTGTATGTGTATGCCTAATGCAATTGACCCAGAATAAGAATGCATTAACAGTGAATACAAGCACAAGTTATATTTGGAGAACTGTTTTTCCAGGAATTAAAAACAAAGTTTATCTGCTTGCATTGGGGTTTAAAATTTGATAAGTTTCTAAAGGCTTTAAGCTTGACCATTTATTCAAATAAGTATCTAAACTTAAACACCAAGCAGAAATATTAGCCATTACTCTAGCAAACACACTGTAGATGTAAATTTCATTATCAACATCCTGTCTCACAAGATTCTGTAATCTTCCAGTAAGCAGGGCCAGGAAAAACAAAAATTTTCCCACAGATAATTCACTACATCAATTATAATTTCAAGTTGTGTAACATTTTACAGTAACCAAGTAGGCTAAATGCAAATATATAAATCAAAAACTGTAATCAGAAAATCATTTTCTATAAAACTACCTCTCATTTTTTAATTGCAACATCTTATTTTTTCTAACTAGTTTTACTGGAATAAGTATATGCCTAAATCTTGTTCATTAATTTATTCAAAATCTTTCCTAACTAATAGCAGATCTGTGATTACTGGGCCATTTTAGCATTCTTCCTTATAATATACAGAAAGTGAATGCTATCGTTTTCTTTCGGTGCAATTTCAGATACATCTCCAGATTTTCTTATTGCTGTTGCTATTGTTATTCTTATGTAATATGACTTGCCTTTATACTTCTCTAGTGGCTTTAACTTTGCATTATGGATTTCTGTCATAATTCTATTCATGTCATCAAGGCACTGCATAACTTACCTACCTCTTCAGAAGCCTTTCAAGGGAAGCTCTATATTGATCATAGTCAACTACACTCTAATTTCTCAAGATACTGTCAAACATTTCATCAGTCTTGTATATGTCAAATGCTATAGAACCAATGCTGCTTTAGAATAAGTTTATTTTTCTAGAGAGCTAGTATGTAAGGTTCACTTTTTGGTTGTCAATTAGTAAGAATCATAACATGCTTTTGAAACTCATATTAAACCACTCAGTGTTCCAGTGACCTATTGAATACATCATGTCATTATAGATTGGAGTTTTCAACTCAGGAATTTGTTTCAATAGCGCTGTCAGAAACTAACAAGATTGTGGAAATGGTTCTCAATGGATTCTCAGAATGTTTATTGATGTGGCTGATACTGCCATTAAAGTTTCTACACTTATATTGATAAGCTGGTTGGTACACTAGGAGACAAATGCCCTTTGTTGAGAAGATCAGCAGGCAAATCAATGCACATTTCATTTCATTTCTGATTATTTTTTCTTTGGGCTACACTAAATATGGCAATAAAGTTGAATACAATTTTAATAATTGGTAAGCATATTATTTTTCAAGTGTCATGAGCCAGGGAGGCACACAAAATAAATTTGTCTAATAAATCACAATCATAATAACAGATCGAACAGACCTATGAATCCCCCCAAATTTATCATTTTAAAGCAATCAGCTCATTTAACACTAAAATGCATCTATCCTCAGGCTGAATGATAACATCTGTAAAGCAGCACCCAGCAACATAATGCAGTTAAGAATATATAATTAAGATATTGGAAAGAATTAGACTATTAGGCCTGAATCTTAAAGGAGTCAATAATGGCTTACAAACAGTAAAGTAGGGTAAGTTGGTTCTTAGGAAAATAAACTAGGAGATGAAAATTTCAGAGGAATGCAGAGTAGTTGCCCAGTTAACTTAAACATTAATTCTCCAGAAGACTAACGTCTATATAATAAGATTATATAGTTATTGGGTCATGTAAGATTTGAATCCCAAATACATATCTGAAGAGGATGATTCAATTCTTACACTTCTGTCAGATCCCTCAGTCCAGGAGTAGTTTTTCATGGAACTGGCTTTTGTGAAATATTTATTCAATTAGTAACCAAGGTTGATCCCTGAAGCTCCATCTAATCCTGGCTTCTTATGAAGAAATAGAATATTAGAGCTAGAAAGTGATTGCAGAATTATTTATTTCAACTACCTAATTCCCTCTGAGGCACTATAGAAAAATGTGTCTTACTCAAACATAGTGCTTAAGTGATCAAAATAGGATTATAGAGCCTATGCTCCTGTAGTCTCAGTCACGGAACTTTCTACTTTATTGTCTATTTTGCCACCTCTATTCATTAAAATAGCTAGATGGAGAATCAGATATCCAGTGTTCTTTATTCCATATACCAGTAATTTTGAATTTGCCCTTGTACAAATTACATTTCCCTTTACTAAGTAATAATTTTTTAAAAGCATGATTGAAATAGTTATTTTAAAAGGACATTGACATGATTTGATTACTGTCATACTTAACCACATAATGGTATGGTTGACACTGCAGATTATTTTCCTGTTAAATATTATTTTTCTAGATTCGAAACGATTATGTTAGCCTTTATTTAGCTAATGCAAAGTTTGTGAATTCTCTATGTCATTGACAATCTGGTAGTGGGATTAGAAAATACTGTTAACAGGTAAAGCACTAAGGTGCTTGAAATACCTGACTCAATTCAGAATTTATGAGGAAATACTAAGGTAGCAATTACAGATAAATGGAGTATTAAGGACTAAAGGATGTAAAACTCTAATTTATTTTGTCATTGTAAGAGAGAGGCAATTGAGACCCTGTAGAGAAGAAAGCTTATACTCACTGATCCCTGACTATCTGGTTTACAACTAGAGCTAGTTTGTAAAGAGCAGAAAGACAAGGGCATATGAAGTTAGAGTATTTTGAGAAAAGAGGAAACATAAAAAGGAATAGTTGGGAATAATTAAATTGGTTAAACACAAACAAACAGAAAACAAACCTTTGTATAAAAGGTAATAATGAATCCCAACTTAAGAAAATGAAAGAAAATAAGAGAGTCATTGAGGTAATACCGCCTATAGTTTTGTGAATGGAATGTAATAAATAAAGAAGAACCTAGAAATTGAGCTTGGCCATATTGTAGCAATGTTTTGAAGATCAATATTGATCCCCAAATGAAGATGTGGGGCTAAACCAGAACATAAATATATAGTTAGCCAAGGCCTGTCTAGTAAGATATGAAGGTGGAAAAGAAGAAAATGAGTTCATTCGAGTCAAGGGAACTATAAAGGGAATATAAAGAGATCTTTGCAAATACATCATAAATTCTGAAGAAAAAGTAGCCAGTGAATACTTTAAAAGTAAAAAAACCAAAAAACACTAAATTGATTAAACTGCCTTTCATAAATTGCCTATATCAAGCTATAAATTGATGTTCTTAAATATTAAGAACCAATGGTATAACATAATACAATTTCCATAGTATTTATATACAGACATTATGTACATACTGAAAAAAACTGCAATATAAAATAACCTAAAACATTTCTTTAAATAGCAAAGCTAGGAGGAAAAAGGAGATTTAACTAATGAACTTAAATGAAAAGTAACAAGCAATTTAAAGAAAGTGATGAAATAAAAATATGACTAGACCAACCCAAAATGGGGAAATACAAAAACAATAAAAAGAGTATAATTTAAATATATTGGAATGGCTATGAATTTGGACAAGTTATTGCTGGATAATACTCAATCTGCAAGGATATTAGAGCATTAAAATGAACAGTCGTATATGCAGATAATAATGAGCAGAGTTAACACTATTGTAATGCAGTAAAAAAAGGCCTTTTTAAATATAAAAATTTAACAATGAATATGAAAATGTATATCGAAGGGAAAACTAAAAGATGTACCACATAGCAAGAAGTGGTACTCTGGTTACTATCTAGCTTTGATAAAACTCCTTATAGACTGATATTTGAGAACTCAAATTCAGCACTGGTTAATGCATTTTTTAAAAGTTAACATTTAAATGCCAGAAATGTAGAAATGATCTTTATTATTCTAACCAGGTTTGGCTTTCATTTATTTCATATAATATTTAATTTTAGATACATTTTACTTAAGCAGTCCTTGAATAAGTGAAAGGATACTGGTATGACTCTAGACATGAAAAAAAAGAATCACAACTCAATCTCTCTCTCTCTCACACACACACACACATGCACACATTTCTTTATTATTGCATGTCAAATACAATTTTAATGCGGTGAAATTCAAATACTCAAAATTTTAAGCTAAGCAGTAACACAGACATATTAACAATATACTCAAAGCTCTGGAGATGTAGGGTCAGTACAAATTTAACGCAATCCCTTCTAAACGTATAGTATTGCACAAATATAATTGATGTTCAGATGGCTGTACAAGTCATTCAAACAGCGAAGAAAGAGGGGCACACTTTTTTTTAAAACATATAGAGCTCTCTAGAACCAGAAAGAAGATGAACACATTTTACAAAGATTTCCAATAACAAGTTGTGTACCAAAATGTTTTTTTTTAATTCAACCTTTAGTTTTTCAAGGAACTCAAACTAAACAAAATGTCCAGCCCTGATCAATCCACATAATAAAAGCTTTACAAAGTTTAGAAAACATGTATAACTGTCAATGTAAGTGTTGACCAAATAAAGACAAGAAGGTCACATTTATTTGCAAAGGTTAGACAGCAAGGAGGAGTCCAAGAGGAGTAATGAGGTGAAACTGCAAGGACGTTTCTAAAACAGCTTATGTGTGTGGTTTGTGTGGAACGGTCTCTAAGAAGTCATAAAATCCTGATTGCTTAGTCATTTAAAAATCAGAGCGTAAAAAGGCAGACTTAAAATGCCTAATTATGCCTCTGACTTTTTTCTGAAAGATTAATGTGAATTTGACAGTAATCTGCTATTGGAGAATTCTTAGATTTTTTTTAAACTCATTACATAATTAACATCATGAAACTTACTAAAGACACCATTATTAGGAAAATACTGTCAAAAGTATTTAAGTAATTAAGTTGTTTTTGACCATTTATTTATGGATATAAATATAAGGCTTGAAACAGCTCACAGTGTTGTACAGACCATATTTACATAATAATGATTTCCTTAAAAATGAGCAAGAATTGAGATATTTCCTATTTGAGAGAAGTAGAAAAACTTGTTTAATATTTATTTTCTTTATGAAAAAGATATGATAGACTTAATTAAAACTTATATTTTAGATAGTCCATTATACTTCTAAAGCATAAACATCCCAATGTGTGTTTTAGAATCTAAGACAATACCACAAAGTTAAAAACAATTCTTAATTAAGTCATTTACCTGAGGTGATAAGGAGTGTATTAATGTTAAATATTAAAACATTGGAGAAATGTTTCTGAAAAGAGCATATGCAACATCACAATTGCCTAGAGAGTTTGTTAAAAATTGAAATTTCTGTATCTCACTTCAGAACAATTTAGGCCCACCAATCTGCATTTTACCAAGTTCCTCAGATGATTCTGATGTATAATAAAGCTTGAGAATCACTGACAGAAAAATAGAACTTCAATGAGAACGCTAGAGATAAAAAGGAATGAATTTTCATTGTTACAGTGTCATTAGTATATTATACTCTCATTTTCCTTTAATAATAATTTCCCTGGGATACAAAAAAAGACAACCTACATAGAATTATAAGTTCATAAAACAAAAATAACAATTATCACTCAATAGAACTCCATCTCAAAATACATATATGCATATTTTCTTAGGTGGTCCCTAAGAAAGGCTCATAAAGCATAATGCTGATTTAACTCAAGGATATCATATTATTTATAAAATGGAAAAGATTGACTTGAACTCTAATTGCCTTTGATGGCTCAAAGCAAATCCAGAAGGCCTTACTAGTTTCAATCAGTTTGTGCCAGTTAACTTTAAAAAGGAGTTTCCCTAACAATTTTTATAAACATGAATATTTCCTAATAATATATTGTAGGTTGTTACTTGTTTATCCAAGTTATCCCATTTTGAATAAGAGTTCCTTAGAAGAGTGTTGAACAAGGAACATGACAGATTCCATTTTTAAGGCATGTTCACTAAAAATATTTCTAGCTAATAAAAATATTAGTTTATATAATTTTGACATACTGTTTTTCTTAGCTTATTTATTAACAGTAGAAGAGATGTTCACGGTCAATCATTAAGCGTTTCAGGTTGATCAGATTTATCAGTGTACTTTTTAAAGAAACAATAAATCACTTTACTGATGGCTCAATCAATTTTTGCCAACTTATTATGCCATTATATCACCTACTTAATTTTCAGAATCAATCTTTATTTATAAAAAGCTTGTCCTCTTTCTTTTCTGTGTCACAGTGTCATGCTGTGGATTTTGATCCCTATGGGGTAAGGACAGAGGCAGAATCAGAAAGTAGATACAGGACACAAGGAAAGACAGGCTTCAGTCACATATGGGAATGAGAAAGGTTTTATATATCAAAATAATCATAACTTCATTTAAAGAGAAAATTTCTTATAATAATTAATTCCTCAATTGTACTATGTAAAAAAATTAATAACACTGTTATTTGATAATATAATTTACAAAGTATGCTGGGCACATAATCTCATATCTAAAATCCATGACTACGTTTATGATTCCACTTTTTTTATGCAAAAGGAGAGCTCTTATATGCTGAAATAATCTAGTCTCCTTTCTGATACTTATTTCCAAATTTTAATGTTTAAAGTTTGTTTGAAAGTTTAAAAAAATTCTCCAAATTATTGGACTGTCCTTGTTTAAGACAAACAATATACAATTTCTACTACCTAGTTATAATATTTTATCATATTCACTAATTCCATCAAATATTTATTTTAGCATCTACTATATACCAGACACTGATCCTCAACCTGCACTTTATATGAATGAGCCATATAATGCAGATTCTAATTCAGTAGGTCTAGGATAAGGTCTAAGATTCTGCACTGCGGACAAACTACCAGGTAAGATTACAATCATACTTTGAGCAGTGGGGTCTAATACTTAGCCTATAGAACTAACTTGAAAAAGATGAAAGAAGCCAGTCTTAATAAAACCATTCCGTAGCAATTTGAGATCTAGCTTTGTAGACGACAGTCCAGGAAGGATTGTAGTAGTTTTAAAATTGTAACAAAAGCTACGTAATCTAATATATCCGAATATGCAAAAACCAATGAACTCTATCAGAACATAACTGCTAGTGCCAAAGTCAGAAAGAAAAATATAATATCAAGAGCATTCTATACTACAAAGATTAATAGCTTATTTCTATTTGAGATAATCTATTGCTGTAGGAGAGATTTATAAAAAAACAAGGACTGAGCTTGGCTGATTTTGAAGACAATAAATATTTGTGATATAGCCACAGATTTCCTGACACTATATTCTCAAGCTAAGAAAGAATCTTTCCAGCCACTTCCTAGATGTTGGCTCAAAGAGAACCATACTGTATTCACATGCAGGTTGGAAAAAATCTGCCATAAAGTCAACTAAGGAAGTTTTTCCCAATTGGGTAAGGAACACAAATAGAAAAGCAAAAGGGACTTTTTGCTGGAGCAGATTTTAGAAAACAGAAGTACATCTCTTTCCTGTGCTTCCCAAAGGAGTCATTCTGTAGACTTTTGTGTATGAATTTAAAGGAATTAGACATACAAAGAGGAACTTGTTCCAAGAAAATAGATAAACACACTCACACAGGTTCATTTTCTGTGGATTTATAATTAATCTTTGTAAAATGTGGACATAATGGAATATCCATTTGGATCATTTCATTATGAATATCATTTAAGGAACTGGTGTTAACTTTATAATTATGCTTTTGGCTATTTGTTTGTTACAATATAAGATGATCTGATTTTCAATCAGATACCATAGCAGAGGAAGATAAGGTACATATTATCTTTGTTATAATGATAAAACTTTGCACTTCTATACTAGTCCAGAGAAGACATACTTCTATTTATTCTACACTAATTGCAGACTCATTTCTACGATCTTTTGCTTCAGCTTCCTCTCAGACCACCAAAGTCTAGCATTTAACTTTTGTCTGTATTTTCATCTTTGTATATTATGTCTTGGGGAAAAAATCAGAAGCATCTAGATGAAGCCAAGAATTTTAGAATTATCATTCACTGTAATATATGCAGCTAAGCTGAAACAGGTCTGCTATATTTCCTGATTGCCTCAATTTAAAGTAATTTGTGTTCAACTGTGATTCATGAGTTGTTGAAAAGTAATCAATATACTGCTTAGTTGCAAACAAAAATTTAAAACAAAGCCATTTATGATAAATAATTGAAATGAAAAAGCTAAGGTTTCCACTACATCCTATTATTTTAATTTGAATGATCCTTTGTGACTGATTTGCAGGTGGTAATGACTTGCAAATTAAGTTGGCAGAAAACTATGCTATTGTGACCCAGTGAGCAAGCTTTCACAGAGCTTAAAAAGAACACCGTGCATTTTGGAGCTTTATATTTTATTGCTTATGTCCAGGGGAAGAAGGCTTCTTGCAGTCTTATCCAAAAAAACAGCACTAATGAATACTGTCAGTCTACTACTTAGTAGGTTGTGAACAAGAGGTTAACACCTCTACCTCAATACTAATTGACTAGTTGAAATGCTTGACTGGGGAATTATGTATTTTCCCCATTCAGGATCTTCTCAGTAAAACAGATTCCTTCCTTTAAATACCAACTCCACTTAACACCACCGTAGTGCTCTGTTAGAAATGAAACCCAATAGAAAATTCCAATTCACCTGAAAATGATGTACCTCTGGTGTCAATTACTTGTCTTCAAACTTCACACAAAGTTTCATTCAGCCATAAGTGTGCAAGATGATTCAAGTGCATCAGGAGTCTTTAAAGCAATAAAAGAAGAGCTAATCCAGTCTAGAACAATTAATAATGTGGTCACTCAAATGCTGCTAGTCGATTCTACTTCTGCTTACACATTCCCTTTTTAAATACCTTCAATCTAAGTATCGCCACAACTTTCACTGATAGGCTTTTTTTAATTGCATGATTTCCTGAATAGCAAATTCATCATCTGTATGTTTCACCTGGGAGGCTGAGCTACCATTCTTGCTGCACTTAATTGTTCACATATGAAAGTAACAAGTGGGGATGAAGAAAAGGAGAAAGGACAGGAAAATAATCACTGGAACAGAATCTACTAAGTCTACAGTTTTCTACACTTTACCTAATTCAACTTTCACAGGATCTCTGAAATTATGATTATTATTAACACACATTTTTTAGTAGATTTTGAAGTTATGCAGCCATTACGTGTTAATACTGTGGTCACCTCTAGTTCTGTTTGATCCAGTTCAATCACCACTTCCTTCAGAAACCCTTCCTTAATGCCATCCAGCCTGCCCCCACTGTCGTTATTTTAATAAATCCTCCTTGGTGCATCTTTCTGTGTTTTTAGATTGTTTTTTTTTTTCATTGCCTGTTTATACATGTTGCTCCCTCACTAGACCTTGAACTCTGGGAAAACAAAGTTATGTCTTATCTATGAATCCCAGTGGGACTAGAACAGTATCTGACACACAGCAGGTTCTCAGTAAATGTTTGTTGAATGGTGATCAAATCACTTCAAAGCCTATGATGCTTTAAGCTTTCTTGATCTCCCAACCCCACTTAATAACAAGTAATTTCTCCCTTTTCTGACTTTGCCACTTTGTATTCTTTGAAGGTGCTTACTCCTTCAGGCCTTACAGTAAATAGTTATTTTTGCATTTGTCACATATTCTCTGCCATAACATACACTCTCTGAGAGAGTATTATTCATATTCTCCAAGTAACCAACCACATTGGCTCAATGTTTGTCTTTATATATGGGTTTATTGAACACTTTCTCTGTCTTGGTTACTTTGTTAGGTACTAGGTAGGGGCAATTCAGAGTCAAACAGGAAGTGGCCTTTCCTCTTGAAGGGATGATAGTCTAGTCACAATAGTCTGGTTATAATAGAGTGTGAAAAATGCTATGATTGATGCACGAGCAAAGTGTTACGGAAACACACGAAATGAGTATGCCTGCTTTTACAGAGGAGGTAATATTTAAATGAAGCTTAGCTGTAACATTGCAGCAGGTAATATAGCCAAGGCACCTTTTTATAACAAAGAGCTTTTAAAGTAGTTTATAATGGGATAGAATTCAGTACTGTCAAATGCTACTCCTTCCTCCATCAATAAAGTTGCCACAGTTGTTTCCCACAATTATTAATCAAAACTTGGGGATTGTAAGATGTGGACACTGATGAATGCATAGGCTTAGATTCAAATCTCACTCCAAATCCTAACTCTGTTTGACCTTGAGGACTTACTTTAAGTCTATGAGTTTCAATGTCTAATCAAGGTAAAATAAAGAAAATAACTACCCATACAGTTGAAATATATATATTTCATACCTTCATATAATTATCCTTCATATATATATCCTTAAAACATGCATACAGGCAATGCCTAGTTGGTCTTCAATATATATTATTCTTCTAAGAAGTTTGGAAAAAGGGAATATTACTTTCTAAATAGTAACTTGTATATTCAATAATAAAAATTCTACTTTTCCAACTTATTTTTTCTGCCAGATTCCTACATTTATATCAAAGATACTAATGCTTTCTTTGTAAACTCTCTAGACTAGGAGATACCTCTTGCATTTTAAGAGCCCAATCTTATATTCCTTCATTCAGTTAGTCAGTAAACTACTTAATATTCATAGATTTATTCAGCATCTACTAACATACATGATGAAATGCTAGATGCCAAAGAGGATACAGAGATGGAAATGTCAGTGTCTATATTTATAATTTAATCATAAAAATGTGAAATGCTAAGCAATTAGCATTATAATTCAAGATAATGTGTAAGAAGGGATCTATGTATGATAAGATCAGTGTGGGCTTTGATAGTTCCAAAGGGAGGAGAAGTGGTAATATCACATGTCATTAAGGGAAGGCTTCTTGGAGGAGTTTGCATTTAACTTGGATCTTAAAGTTTGCTTAGATTTTAGTAAATGAGATGTATGGGGCTGATTTTTACAAGTTTTCCATGCAGAATGGATGGTGTTAGCCATACAGTATCATGGATAAGAGCAGGATCGCTGGGATCAGACAGAACTGCAGTTGGCATCCCGGCTCTACCACTTGCTGGTTTTGTGTCATTGGGCAAGTTTCTAAAATCTTTGAACTTCCATATTCTCATGTGAAAAAACGGGGATACTAAGGGTACCTACATCACAAAGTTGTTGTAGAATTAAATGTAATAATGCATGAAAATCACTTTGCACCTACTTGATACATGACAAATGCTTAATAAATGGTAGTTGTTATTACTATGAGCAAAGGTGCAGATACAAACTTCCAAAAGCATACCTGGAGTGGAGTGAGTCAGTTTTTTTTAAAATGGAAGCTACATACATATTTACGTACAGATAAAAAATCTGGAAACATTAGTGATATGGTTTGGCTCTGTGTCTCCACTCAGATCTCACCTTGAATTGTAATCCCCATGATCCCCACTTCTCAAGGGCAAGACCAGGTTGGGGTAATCAGGTCATGGGGGCAGTTACCCCCATGCCGTTTTCATGGTAGTGAGAGTTCTCATGATAATGTGTGAGTCTCATGAGATCTGATGGTTTTATAAGCATCTGGAATTTCCCCTGCTTGCACACATTCTCTCTCCTGCCACCCTGTGAAGAGGTGCCTTCTGCCATGATTGTAAGTTTCATGAGACATCCCCAGCCATGGGGAGCTGTGAATCAATTAAACCTCTGTTCTTCATAAATTACCCAGTCACAGATATTTCCTTATAGCAGCATGAGAACAAACTAATACAGTAAGTTGGTACAGGTAGTAGTAGGGTGCTGCAATAAAGACACCCGAAAATGTGGAAGCAACCTTAGAATTGGTTAACAGGCAGAGATTGGAATAGTTTGGAGGGCTCAGAAGAAGATAGGAAAACGTGGGAAAATTCAGAACTTCCTAGAGACTTGTTGAATGGCTTTGACCAAAATGCTGATAGTGATATAGACAACGAAGTCCAGGCTGAGGTGCTCTCAGATGGAGATAAGGTACTTGTTGGGGACTGGAATAAAGGTGATTCTTGCTATGCTTTAGAAAGAAGACTGGCGGCATTTTGCCCCTGCCCTAGAGATCTATAGAACTTTGAATTTGAAAGAGATTATTTAGGGTATCTGGAAGATGAAATTTCTAAGCGGCAAAGCATTTAAGAGGAAGCAGAGTATAAAAGTTTGGAAAATTTACAGCCTGACGATGTGACAGAAAAGAAAAACCCATTTTCTGCGGAGAAATTCAATCCCCCCACAGAAATTTGCCTAAGAAACCAGGAGTCTATCTTAATCACGAAGACAATGGGAAATGTCTCCAGGACATGTCAGAAGTCTTCACAACAGCCCTTCCCATCACAGGTCTGGAGGCCTAGGAGGAAAAATTGGTTTCCTAGGCTTGGCCCAGGGCCTTGCTGTTTTGTGCAGTCTCAGGACTTGGTGCCCTGAATCCCAGGTGCTTCAGCTCCGGCTATGGCTAAAAGGGGCCAAGGTACAGCTTCAGAGGGTGCAAGCCCCAAGCTTTGGCAGCTTCCATGTGGTGTTGAGCCTGTGGGTGCACAGAAGTCAAGAATCGAGGTTTGGGAATTCCCCCTAGATTTCAGAGGATGTATGGAAATGCCTGGATGTCCAGGCAGAAATTTGTAGCAGTGGGAGAGGCCCTCATGGAGAACCTCTGCTAGGGCAGTACAGAGAGGAAATGTGAGGTTGGAGTACACATATACAGTCCCTATTGGGGCACTGCCTAGTGGAGCTATGAGAAGAGGGCCGCCATTCTTCAGACTCCAGAATGGTAGATCCACTGACAGTTTTCACCATGCAACTGGAATAGCAGCAGACAACACCAGCCCAGGAAGTTAGCTGATAGGAGGCTGGTACCCTGCAAAGCCACAGAGCCAGAGCTGCCCAGGAGCCCACCTCTTGCATCAGCATGACCTGGATGTTAGACATGAAGTCAAAGGAGATTATTTTGGAACTTTATGTTCAATGACTGCCCTATTGGATTTTGGATTGGCATGGGGCCTGTAGCCCCTCTGTTTTGTCCAATTTCTCCCATTCAGAATGGATGTATTTGCCCAATGTCTGTAATCTCACTTTATCTAGGAAGTAACTAGCTTTCTTTTTATTTTACAGGCTCATAGCCAAAAGTAACTTGCCTTGTTTCAAATGAAACTTTAGACGTGGACTTTTAGGTTAATGCTGGAATGATTTAAAACTGCGGGACTGTTGGAAGGTATGATTGTGTTTTGAAATGTGAGAACATTAGATTTGGGAAGGGTCAGGGGCAGGATGTTATATTTTGGCTCTGTGTCCCCACCTAAATTTCACTTTGAATTGTAATCCTCATAATCCCTACTTGTCAAGGGTGAGACCAGATGGAGGCAATCAGATCATAGGGACAGTTTCCCCCATGTTGTCTTCGTGATAGTGAGTGAGTCTTCCAAGATCTGATGGTTTTGTAAAGGTCTGGCATTTTTCTTGCTTGCACTCATTCTCTCTCCTGCCACCCTGGGAAGAGGTGCCTTCTCCCACAATTGTAAGTTTCATGAGGCATCCCCAGCCAAGTGGAACTGTGAGTCAATTAATCCTCTTTTCTTTCTAAAATAGCCAATCTTGGATATTTCTTCATAGCAGTATGATAATGGACTAATACAATTAATTGGTAAGTTTTGAAGGTTAGGCTAAGGGATTCATATTCTATTTTAAAAATCTTCATCTCCAGTTAAAATCCATTTATTCTTCCTCTAGCCTCAGTAATAAAAGAGACACAATTTGAAGAAAGAAAAAGCAAGTCATTTCAAATACACAGTAACATTGCAGTGCAGTACTATACATTATTCTGATGGCCTTATATATGAGTTTAATAAAATTAATCAATAAACACATTCTAATACTTCCTGTTTGTCCTACTCTACAAAATGTAAACTTTCCATTTTTACCTGCTGTTTGCTACATGGAGAGATTTTTTGATCTAGTTAATATGTTATTGTAAACTGATAATTCCTTTTCAAGCATTTAAGGCATCAACACAACACTCATTTGAGTCTTCAAGCACCATTAAATTAAAACCCCAACAGCAGTATAAAGTGTTAGCAGCACATAATTATAAGTCACAAAAGTGTTTATCAGTGGGACACTATCTTAAAATGGTCAGCTACCCAAGTGATGGCTCCACTATCCCATCTAATCAAGACAAGGAACTACTTGGGTGATATATAGCTAACTGTGTCACTATCTACACTGCTGAAACTGGAAAAAGCATGCTAGAGATCATTAGTGGCATTCAGTACTCTCTGTATCAATGAAACATGTAGGAGCATGGAATCTAAGAGCACAAGATATATACTTTTGGATCTAAGCTTTTAGATTCTTATCAGTAAAAATACCAATTCTTTTTCTTTTACAAAAAACTAGTATTTTATGATACATATTCACAAGTGGATAAACTTCTGCAAAATAATGTGATTCTAATTTTTAAGTTCTTTTGCTGACTGATTTAAAGCCTAGTTTATTTCTACCTATGTAAAATGAGGTCGTTTTACTTACAACAAAGTCACAAATAGCTCTAATATAGAAGTTGTATTACCTTGTAATATATTAGGCTGAATAACCAGTGTGTGTTGATATACCAATACCACTGACATTTGGCATTTACTTTATTTTCTAGTCATTTCTAAGAATCTGAGTCATATATTCATTATATGGACTCTGAGCAATCTGAAACGGAGGACTATCAAAAGTGATATATATGTGGGGTTATACATTTATGTATATTAACTTATATTAAATTAACCTGCATCTCACATAATATGGACCACCTGTCTTTGAAGAAGAGGAGAGTCGTTTCTTTGAGTTTATTGTTTTGATATCAAGAGTTTGCCTCTAATTTTTTGTTTCAATAGTTTTTTGGGAACAGGTGGCTTTTGGTTACATGGATAAGTTATTTAATTGTGATTTCTAAGATTTTGGTTCACCTGTCACCCAAGCAATGTACACTGTATCCAACATGTAGTATTCTATCCCTCATCCCCCTCTGACCTTTTCCCCCAATTTCTTAAAGCATATTATATCATTCTTATGCCTTTGCATCCTCATAGTTTAGCTCCCATTTCACTTAGAATACTGGTCTCCAACTCCATTCATGTTGCTGCAAAGGCCATTATTTTATTTTGTTTTATGGCTGAGTAGTATTCCATGGTGTATATATACCAAATTTTCTTTATCCACTCATTAGTTGATGGGCATTTAGGTTGGTTCCATATTTTTGCAATTGTGAATCATGCTGCTATAAACATGAGGGTGCATTTGTCTTTTTCATATAACAACTTTTTTCTTTTAGGTACATACCCAGTAATGGGATTGCTGGATCAAATTATAGTTCTACCTTTTGATCTTTAAGGAATCTCCATACTGTTTTCAATAGTGGTTGTACTAGCTTACATTCCCACCAGCAGTGTAAAAGTACTCCCTTTATACCATATCCACATCAGCTAGTTTTTAATTTTTAATTATGGTCATGCTTGCAAGAGCAAGGTGGTATGACATTGTGTGTTTAATTTGCATTTCCCTGATAATTAGTGATGCTGAGCATTTTTTCATATGTTTGTTGACCATTTGTATATCTTCTTTTGAGAATTGTCTGTTCACGTCCTAAGCCCACTTTTTGACGGGATTATTAATTTTTTCTTTCTTGCTGATTTGACTTCATTGTCAATTCTGGATATTAGCCCTTGGTTAGATGCAGTTTGTGAATTTTTTTTCCACTCTGTTGGTTGTCTGCTTACTATGCTAATTATTCTTTTGCTGTGCAGAAGCTTTTGATTTAATTAGGTTTATTCATATTTGTTTTGGGGTTCTTAGTCATAAATTATTTTTCTAAGCCAATGTCCACAAGCGTTTTTTCTGATACTACCTTCTCTAAAATTTATGGTTTTGGGCCATAGATGTTTAAGTCTTTGATCTATCTTGAGTTTATTTTTGTATAGGGTGAGAGATGAGGATTCATTGTCACTCTTCTACATGTGGCTTGCCGATTATCCCAGGACCATTTGTTATATAGGGTGCCCTTTCCCCACTTTATGTTTTAGTTTGCTTTGTTGAAGATCATTTGAATGTAAATATTTGACTTTATTTCTAGGTTCTCTATTCTGCTCAGTTTTATACTGGTATAAAAGTAGGCAACGGACCAATGGAACAGAATAGAGAACTCAGAAATAAAGCTAAGTACTTACATTCAACTGGTCTTCGACAAAGCAAACAAAATGCTATTTTGGCCTTATAGTATGCTTTGATGTCTGGTAATGTGATGCCTCCAGATTTGTACTTTTTGCTTCATCTTGGTTTGGATATGTGGGCTCTTTTTTGGTTCCATATGTATTTTAGGATTGTTATTTTTCAGTTGTGTGAAGAATGATGATGACATTTTGATGGAATTTGCGTTGAATCTGTCCATTGCTTTTGGCAGTATGTTCATTTTCACAATATTGATTCTACCCTTCCATGAGCATGGGATATGTTTCCATTTGTTTGTGCCATCTATGATATCGTTCAGCAGTGTTTTTTAGTTTTCCTTGCAGAGATTTTTTTCCTTCCTTGGTTAAATATATTCTTCAGTATTTTATTTATTTAGTTTTCGGTTGTAAAAGAGATTACATTCTTCATTTCATTCTCAGCTTGCTTGTTGTTTGTGTATAGCAGTGCTACTGATTTGTATATATTGATTTTGTAACCTAATAATTTACTGAATTCAATTATTAAATCTAAGAGTCTTTTGGAGTTGTCTTTATTCCAGTTATACAATCATATCATGTGCAAATAGCAATAGTTTGACTTTCTCTTTTCTAATTTGGATGCCCTTTCTTTCTCTTGTCTGGTTGCTCTAGCTAGGAATTCCAGTTCTATGTTGAATAAAAGTGGTAAAAGTCGGCATCCTGCTCTTATTCCAGTTCTCAGGGTGAATGCTTTCAACATTTCTCTATCAGTATGATGTCAGCTGTGGGTTTGTCATAGATGCCTTTTATTACTTTGAGTTACTTCCCTTCTAGACCTATTTTGTTGGGGTTTTCATCATAAAAGGGATGCTGGATTTTGTCAAATGCTTTTTCTGCATCTATTGATATAATTATATTGTTTCATTTTTAATTCTGTTTATGTGGTGTATCAAATTTATTGGCTTGCATATGTTAAACCATCCCTGCATTCCTCGTATGAAAGCCACTTGATTATGGTGTCATGGTGTGTTATCTTTTTGATATGCTGTTGGATTTGGTTAGCTACTATTTTATTGAAGATTTTTGCATCTATGTTCATTAGGCATGTTGGCCTGTAGTTTGTTGTTGCTATGACCTTTATTGGTTTTGATGTTAAGGTGATACAGGCTTCATAGAATGATTTAGGGTGGACTCCCTCTTTCTCTATCATTTGGAATCGTTTTAGTACGATTTTTCCCTAAATGTCTGATAAAATTCAGCTATAAATTCATCTGGCTCTGGACTTTTTTGTTGGCATTTTTTTTTATTACTGATTCATCTCACTGCTTCATATTGGTCAGTTTAGAGCTTCTATTTCTTTCTGATTTAATATAGGAGGGTTGTATATTTCCAGGAATTTATCTATCTTTTCTAAATTTTCTAGATTTTTCACATAAAGGTGTTCATTGTATCCTTGAATCACCTTTTGTATTTCTGTGCTATCAGTTGTAATATCTCCCTCTTCATTTCTATTTCTGCTAATTTAGATCTTCTTTCTTCTTTTTCTGGTTAATGTTGCTAGTCGTCTATCAATTTTAGTTTTCAACAAACAAGCTTTTTCTTTCTTTTCTTTGTATTTTTTGTTACAATTTCATTTAGTTCTGCTCTGATCTTTATTATATCTGTTATTCTGCTGGTTTGGGTTTGGTTTGTTCTTTTTTCTCTTGTTCCTTGAGGTATGACATTAGATTTTCTGTTTGCACTCTTTTAGTCTTCTTGATGTAGCTATTTAATGCTCTAAACTTTCCTTCTAAAACCATGTTTGCTGTATCCCAGGTGTTTTGATAAATTGTGTCACTATTATCATTGAGTTCAAGGAATTTAATTTCTATCCTTATTTCATTCTTAACCCCAAAATCATTCAAGAGCAAATTAATTAGTTTCTATTTATTTGTGTAGTTTTGAATGTTCCCTTTTCAGTTAATTTCCAGTTTTATTCCACTGTAGTCTGAGAAGATACTTGATATGATTTCAAATTTCTTAAATTTACTGAAACTTGTTTTTTGGTCTATCATATGTTCTATCTTAGAGAACGCTCCTTGTGCTGTTGAGAAGAATGTATATCGCCTCAATTGTTTTAATATTAAAGTTGTTAATTGTTGAATTTTTTGACTAAAGGAAAAATCTTTCCATCTTTTCTTCTTTACAGCACTGACTCTTATATAATTATGTAATGGCATAAATATACTGCCATGCAAACCAAAACAGCATCTAACATGCAATATGACATACTAGCAGACAAAATCAGCAAACTGTTTTCAGTAAGACTTTGATGGGGTGATGGGAATGGTGTCAGATTAATTGGGAAGTGACTATCAGGCAAACCAGGAGTGACATGCCAAGCAAGAAGAAAGGGTTAAAACAACCACCACCAACAGCAACACAGCAAAATAGAGAATGAGATCAGAAAGCACAACATACCCAAACCTATGGGATATAGCAAAGGTAGTACTAAGTGGGAAGTTTATAGTTGTAAGTTCCTACATCAAAAAGAAAAAAAAATGCAAATGAACAATCTAATGATGCATCTTAAATAACTAGAGAACCAAGAGCAAACCAAACTCAAAATTAGTAGAAGAAAACAAAATAAAGATGAGAGCAGAAATAAATGAAAATGAAATTTTTAAAAAATACAAAAATATAAATGAAACAAAAAAATTTTTTCTTCTCCTTGAAGGTTTTTGTAATTTTTTCCTTTATCCCAGTGTTCTCCAATTTCATAAATTATGCCTTCTTTCTGCTTGGATGCATTGTGCTAGTCATTTGGTAAGTCTTTTCCATATTTAGTTTTGGGAAATTTTCTTTATTTTTAAAATGAATTTTCTTTACTCCATTTCTTCTCTTTTCCAAGGTCAATTATTAACAGAATGTGTATCTTACGTAAAGATACCCTAAGTTTCCTTTATTTACTCTACTATTTTACATTTCTTTATTTTTTTCTTTTCTTGAACACATGCTCCAATGTATCATCTTCTACTGATTAGTTTTTAAATGGTAACTATAGTATTTTTATTTTCAAGAACGTTTTATTCTTTTAATACTTCTTTTTGATAGTGTACTGCTCTTATTTCAAGAATACAATATATTTATTCATATTACTTAAGATCATAATTAAAGCTCTATTTTTATGCTTTTCTTCTGCTTTTTGCATTGATTCTGCTTCCTCTAAGGCTTTTCTTCTCTGTTTATTTTGACATCTGCTATTGTTAAAGTATTCCCTCAAATATTGGGCAATTCTTGGGTGGCCTAATATTATTTAAGAGGCAGATATTAAGATGTGACTTAGAAGCTCTGTGTTTATGGATAGGAGTTGTCCAATGGTAATATTTTCTTTTGAGAGGGTTTATTTTCTAGGGAAATGTTTACTAGGGTTTATTTTCCCTAGAAACATTTCCCTAGAAAATAACAATACAATCTTCTGTTAGGGGAAACTAAGACTGGTTGCCTGAGTTCTAATTGCTTCCCCTACAAACTTGCAACCAATCTTTCTATCTTCAACTTTTTCCGCCGCCTTTGGAGAAAACTTACATCTCCCATTATTACTATATTTCTGGGCTCTGCAGCATATTTTTGGCTTATTCCTCCTTTATTTTTTTCCCAGTGTCACTGCATTGGTTTCAGCCTTTCCAACTCTGCTAAGTGAATTCCTATTTTTCCATGTGCTTTCCAGCTTTCAATAATGTTTGCATCTTTGTTGTTTGCTGATGTCTCTCATTTTGTTTGACCTTGTGGATGTATGCAATTTCTATTCATTTGTTTTTATTTCAGTAGGGTTCTGGGAGTAGAAGCTAGCACACATCTTTAAACCTACATGTTTAACTGGATTTCTGATCCATTTTGCATTTCATGTTTCAGTAATAAATAAGTGTTATTACTGGAGTTTATTAGCTAATAAGTGGAGGAAAGTCATTCTAAGCCTAAGAAACATGAGAAAGAACAGTAAATTATGAAGTAGTATTGACTGTGGAGCAAGAGGAGCTGCAAATACATAACCTGCCCAACTGAATTCAAGCATAATCCCTTACAGGAAGTTTTCCCTGACCCCCCAAATCTTTTTGCCTGCAATCCTTGAGTCCAAACTAAGTGTTCCTCATCTGTATTGCAAATATACCTTGTGTATATCTCCATTACCATTCATATCACAATATATTGTTTTAATATGTTATATTAGATGGTGTATTTGTCTCTGCTTCCATTCTCCCTGGAGACCTAAGGATGTTTTATTCATCTTTGTATCCCCAGAATTAAGAAATGGGCCTTACTTAATAATGAGTTCTTTCTACTTCAACTATAAATACAATCAGATTCATTCTCTAAAAAAAACCACTCATTTATCTTCCTCACTTTCTCAGCAGGTAAATTTACTATTTCACTTCATCCTTTATTTCTAAACTTCAGGATTAATGGAACACTCTCGCCAAGTGTATTTCTCTTCGCTTCTCACCTATTCCTCAACCCATTTCAGAGTGGATCAGCTAGGGTTTAATAAGAGAAGGGTGCCACTAGAAGAGAAACAACCCCCACACACATACACACATGCACATGCACACAAATGATAAGGGATTTGACCTTATACATCTGTGGGAACTGGCTAGCATCTGTGTGAGGTTCTCATCTATTTGCAGTATAGAAGCCTGAGAGTCAGCAGGGTATGCAGTTGGGATGGAATGACAGATGTGAAGTGGAGGAAGTAGGGCAAATTTTAATCTGTTAGTGTGTACTGAAACCCACAAGGATAGGCTAAATCTTTCATTAGTCTCTCATTACCTTCAAACTTCCAACTGTGATGAAGGAGTGATCTGCAGGTGAAGTTGTTGTACTTTTTGTCACTAAACACACATAAAACCTAAGAAACAGAGATGCTGAAGGAGACCCAGCAAGAGTAAGAGTTGCTGTGAGCCTAGCTTCTGTGCCATGCCAACAAGGTGAGCCAGCAGATAAGCAGGAAGATTCATATGCTGCAAATGTTCTTTGTCTTGCCTTAAACTCCTGAGTGTAAGACAAGATATCTACTGTTTCTCATCCACAGTTTAAGTATACATAATATATCTGGAGAGCCACATTATTCTAGAACTATACAGAGAAGGGAATCCTAGGAAATATAATTCCAGTTTAACTGTGTTCACACAAAAACCTGCTCTCTGTTCCTCATCTTGTCATTAAAACTGCTGTCACAAATGACTGATTTTCTTCTATTTGCAGAATTCAAAAACCTGTTTTCAGTCTATATTATATATAATTATTTGATAATAGTACAATTGATGAATTCCTCTTTTATGAAATTTGCTTGTTATATTATTCAATATTTTCTCTGATCTTTGGGATTATTCTTTCTCTGTCTCTTTCACTGGCTTCTATTCTGCCATTTTATTTGTTTTTACACCCTGCTCTTGCTATGGACTGAATGTTTGTGTTTCCCCTAAATTAATATGCTGACGTCCTAATCCCCAGTGTGTTGGTATTTGGAGGTGGGAACTTTGGGAGATAATTAAGTCATGAGAATGAAGCTCTTATGAATGCGATTAGTGCCACTGTAAGAAGAGATCTGAAGATGTTCTCTCTAGGCCAGGTGGGGATACAGCAAGAAGGCAACTGTCTGCAAACCAGGAAGAGGGCCCTTGTCTGACACTAAATCTGCCATCACCTGGATGGCTCTCCTGCTTCTAGAACTTAATGAGAAATTAAGTTCCGTTGTTTACACTATCCAGCCAATGATATTTTGTTATAGTAGCCCAAGAAAACTAAAACAGTTTTTATGTCTTCTTTTTATGCTTTTTACCCTCAATCTAAGAAAATTCACTCCTGAAGTGATCCAGAGTCAATTATTGTACATGGTGTGAGTTAGGAGTCAAGATCTACAATTTTGCAACAACTCAACATAATTCATCTAGAAACTTAGTCTTTCCCAATGCATGACAGAACAATCTTTCTCATAAATAAAGAAATTGTATATGTATGGGTTTGTTCCTGAACATTCTTTAGTTTCTTTCATCTATTTGCCTATCCATGCATTAATACCACGGTGTCTTATTTACTCTGGCTTTATCATATAGTGCGAGGAGCAGGGGAATGAGAAGTTAGTATTTAACGGATGTGGAATTTTAGTTTTTGAATATAAAAGAAGTTCTGAGGACAAATGGTGGCAATGATTCCTCAACAATATGAATATACTTAATACCACTGAACTGTATGCTTAAAAATGGTTAGACTGTAATAACAATGACATAGAATCAATCTAGGTGCCCATCAAGAGTAGCTCAGATAAAGAAATGTGATACATACATACCATGCAATACTACACAGCCATAACAGTATAAACTCATGTCTTTTTCAGAAGCATGGATGCAGCTAAATGCCATCATCCTAAGTGAATTAATGCAGAAACAGAAAACCAAATACCACATGTTCTCACTTATAAGCAGGAGCTAAATCTTGGGTACACATGGATGTAAAGACAGGAGCAATAAACACTAGGAACTACAAAAGGAGGGAGTAAGGCTGTGGCGGGGGAGGTGGTGGGAGCAAGATATGAAGCCTTCCTATTGGGTACTACATACACTATCTGAGTGAGAAGATTAATAGAAGTCCAAACTTCAGCATCACAAAATATATCATTGTAACAAACCTGTACATGTGCCCTTTGAATCTAAAACAAAACTTGGAATAAAAAATGGTTAGAATGTTAAATACTGTTATATACATTTTATCACAAAAAGAAACCCACACACTATATTAGCTATCATATCAATTCCCCAATCCCTCCCCTGAGCAACCACTAATGTTGCCCTTTTTCTACAGATTTTTCTGTTTTGATTATTTAATATGAATGGAATCATATCACGTGGTCTTTTGTGACTTGTTTATTTGAGTTAGCATAATGTTTTCAAGATATTCATGTTGTAGCATGCATCAGTACATCCTTTATTTTCATGGACAAATTATATAACTATATACGGATGAATACTATGGATATCACATTTTGTTTATTCATCACTTGATTAACATTTGAGTTGTTTCCACTCTTTGGCTATTATAAATAATGCTGGTACAAACATTGATGTACAAGTTTCTGTGTAAATATATGTTTTTATTTCTCTTAGGTATACACCTAGAAGTGAAAATCATAGGCCATATAGTAACTCTACAATTAAAAACTTGGGAATTTTTCTATCTAATTACCATATCTAAGAATCCTTTGCCAAATCTGTAGTCATAAAAATTTACCCTTCATTTTCTTCTGACAGCTCTATAGATCTAGCTCTTATATTTAGGACTTTGATTTTAACTTTCGTACACAGTGTTAGGTGAGTCTAGCTTTTTTTCTTCTTTTCCATGTCACTATACAGTTATTGCAGCACCATTTATGGTGAAAAATATACTTTCTAAATTGAATATTATTGATATTTCTCAATATAAGTTCTATCAATTTTGTTGATATTTTCTAAGTACAAGCTTTTGAATTTTTTCAATTTCATTAATTGCCAGTATCACACTATATTAGGAATTGCTAAATTTATGTAAGTTTTAAAATTAGAAAATATGAGGACTACTTTTACTTCTTTTTCAGTATTATGTAGCTATTCTGAGTCCCTTGAAATTTCTTATGAATTTTAGAATCAGCTTGTCAATTTCTAAATCAGCTGAGATTCTAATAGGATTTGTGTTGTATCTGCAGATTAATTTGTATAATATTGTCATTTTACAATATTACCTTTTCCAATTCATGAACTCCTCCAATTCATGGAGGTTTTTTTCCAATTATTTAGATTTTCATTAGTTTCTTTTAATGATGCTTTTTGTAGTTTTCAGAGTATAAATTCTGTACTTATTTGGTGAAAGTTATTCCAAAGTATGTTATTCCTTTTGATAATACTGTAAATGAAATAGTTTCTTTTTTCCTTGGATTGTCCATCGCAAGTGTGTAGAAATATAATACATTTTTGTATATTGCTCTTGTATACCATAATTTTCTAGACTCATTTATTAGTTCCATCAGTTTTTTAGTGCATTCTTTGGGATTTTCTATATACAAGCCCATGACATCTTGAGTAGAAATAGTTTAATTCTACCTTGCTAATTTGAATTGCTCTTTTTCTTGCCCAATTGCCCTGGCTAGAACCTCCAGTGCAGTGTTGAATAGAAGTTCCAAGAATGAGCATCTTTGATTTATTTCAGACATGGGGGAAATGCATCTAGTCTTTCACAATTAAATATAATATTAGCAGTGGGTTTTTGTAGAATATCATGATAAGAAAGTTACTTCTAATCCTAGTTCTTGCACTTTTTTTAATCACAAAAGAATATTAGACTTTCTTCAGTTATTGGTATGACTGTGTCATTTTTGTTTTTTTATTCTATTGATATATTATCTTAATTGATTTTCAGATGTTAGACCAAAGTGGAAATCCTAAAATGATTCCCACTGGTCATGATGTATAATTTTTTGTACATTTCTGGATTCTGTTGGCCTTATTTTCTTGGGGACTTTGGTGCCCACATTCATAAGAGATCTTGGTCTGTAGTTTTCTTGTGATGGTTTTGTCTGGTTTTAGTACCAGGGTCACACTGGCCTCATGAAATGAATTGGGATGTCTTCCCTTCTTATCAATTTTTTGGAATAAGTGTTTGGTAGAATTCAGTGGTGAAGCCACCTAGGATTGGACATCTGTGTTTTTTTAAATTACTATTTTTGCCACTTTTCTTGTTATAAGTCTATTCAGATTCTTTATTTAATCTTGCATCAGTTCCAGCAGTTACTGCTTTTCTAGAAATGTACCCATTTTGTCCAAGTTATTTAATCCATTGGCACATGGTTGTTCATAATATTCATTTACAATTATTTTATTTCAGTAAGGTAATTAGTATTGTCTCCTATTTTATTTGTGATCATAGTACTTTGAGTATTCTTTTTAATTTTCTGGATCAATCTGTTTAAAGTTCTATTAATTTTGTTGATGTTTTCAAAGTACAAGCTTTTGGTTTCAATTTTTTCAATTTCATTAGGAGATATATATATATATATATATATCCTATTAGCTCTGTCCTTCTAGAGATCCCTGCCTAATATAGACTGTGGTACTAGGAGTGGTTCTAGAGGATCAGAATATTAAAAACAGAGTGCTTTCATTGGTTTTGGGGTTACTGGAGTTGGTTGCTTAACATGATTACACCCAAAAACGCTAAGGGCTCTTCTTCTAATATTATGGAGAACACTGATAGTCCTTGGCATGAACTGTCTAGAGAGTTATGCAAAATAAATGAATTTGACACTACTGATTCACTGCTCATGAGAGACAAGGACCTTAGTGGCTCTATACATAATATATTTGACCATATGTGTAGAACAAAGGCTGACCTAGATACAGCCACTGCTGAGTGCCCAATTTACCAGCAGCAGAAACCAACAATTCCTCAGGGTGATCAACCAGCTACCTGGTGGCAGGCTCATTGATTATATTTGAACTCTTAAATCATGGAAAGAGCAGAGGTTTGCCCTCACTGGAATAGACGCTTACTCCTGATATGAGTTTGCCTATCCTGCATGCAATTCTTCTGGCAAGACTACCATCTATGGACTCACAGAATGCCTTATCCACCATCATGGTATTCCACACAGCATTGCCTCTGACCATAGCACTGACTTTATGGCTAAAGAAATTCAGCAGTGGGCTCGTGCTAATGGAATTCACTGGTCTTACCATGTTCCCCATCATCCTGAAGCAGCTGACTTGATAGAACAGTGGAATGGTCTTTTGAAGTCACAATTACAATGCTAACTAGGGGAGAATACTTTTCAGGGCTGGGGCAAAGGTCTCCAGAAAGCCATGTATGCTCTGAATCAGTGTCCAATATATGGTATTCTTTGTCCCATAGCCAGGATGATGGGTCCAGGAATCAAAAGGGGAGAAGTAGAAGTGACACCACTCACCATCACCCCTAGTGATCCACTAGCAAAATTTTTACTTCCTATTTCTGTGACATTACATTCTGGTGGCCTAGAAGTCTTAGTTCCAGAAGGAGGAATGCTGCCACTGGGAGACACAACAACAATATCATTAAACTGGAAGTTAATATTGCCACCTGGACACTTTGGGCTCCTTCTACATTTAAGTCAACAGGCTAAGAAGGGAGTTACAGTGTTGGCTGGGGTGATTGACCCAGACTGTCAAGTTGAAATCAGTTTACTACTCCACAACGGAGGTAAGGAAGACTATACATGGAATGCAGGAGATCCATTAGGGCACCTCTTATTATTACCATGCCCAATGATTAAGATCAATGGGAAACTACAACAGCCCAATTCAGGAAGGACTACAAATGACCCACAACTTTCAGGAATGAAAGTTTGCGTCACTCCACCAGGAAGAAAAACCACAATCTGCTGAGGTGCTTGCTGAAGGCAAAGGGAATGCAAAATGAGTAGTAGAAGAAGAAAGTCATCAATACTAGCTACAACCACATTATCAGTTACAGAAATGAGTACCGTAATTGTCATGAGTATTTCTTCCTTCATTTATTAAAAATAGGTTTGTGCATGTATACACTTGTACTAAGAAAATATCTTCATTTGATTTCCTTTTTCCTTTATCATGTGACATAAGATTTGACTTTATATCAGCATTTACATATTGTTAACTTTATGTAATAGTATTTGGGTTGGAAATTGATGTCCTTCCAGTTGTACAAAGAATAGTTGTGTTACATGAGGAGTAATTATGACCTTATTACTGTCTTTATTTGAAGATTATGTATAATCTCAGGAGATGTGTATGGGTTCAAGTTGACAAGGGGTGGACTTGTGATGGTTAGTACTGAATGTCTTCTTTATTGGATTGAAGGATGCAAAGCATTGATCTTGGGTGTGTCTGTGAGGGTGCTGCCAAAGGAGATACACATTTGAGTCAGTGGGCTGGGAAAGGCAGACCCAGCCTTCATCTGGGTGGGCACCATCTGATCAGCTGTCAGTGAATATAAAGCAGACCAAAAAAAAATGTGAACAGGCTAGAATGACCTAGCCTCCCAGCCTACATCTTTCTCCCATGCTGGTGCTTTCTGCCTTTGAACATTGGACTCCAGTTTCTTCAGTTTTGGGACTTAGACTGGCTCTCCTTGCTCCTCAGCTTGCAGATGGTGTATTGTGGGACCTTGTGATCATGTGAGTTAATACTTAATAAACTCCCATATATATACATTATATATACATTTATATACATATATACATACATTAGTATATATACATACCATTAGTATATATTAGTATATATATTAGCATATATATTATATATATTAGTATACATTAGTATACATTAGTATATATACTATTATATATACATACAATTAGTATATATACATACTATTAGTTCTGTCCTTCTAGAGAACCCTGACTAATATCGTAGGTGATTTCTGAGGCTCCTGCCTAGAAAGCTGGTGACTACACATGCCATAATTGGTCACTACTTGAATCTCGCTTAACTAGGGCTGTGCTGGAACTTTCTAGTCACTATGTCTAGCCTGGTGACTGTCACTGCTTGATTTTGGAAGACATACAAATATTATTTAGTGATTTTTGTACCCCCTGCATAGATAGGCCTGGGAAAGGCATTCTGTGAAGTTTGCAGAAAGAAAAGAGACTACTATCCCAGGAATAATTAAGCATGAGATTCATGTTGCTAATAGTCATTGCTGTTCATGTGAAGGTAGCCCTCTTGCCTGTTTCCTGTGATGTTGCTTCTCTTGCTGCTGTCACACACATTCTCCTTACCTGCAAACGTATTGAGATACACATATATGGTGGCCCATGGCCCAGGCACTGATGAGATAAGAAAAGGAAAAGGACTACATGGTTTTTACTAAACTGCTCCCCCAGTGTGAAACCCCTGGCCAATATGCCTGAGGTTTTCTTAGCACTACTGCTTTCCAGTATGCAAAATGTTAATCTTTTAATCATGGAGGTGACGTCTCCACCTAGGTCATAGACAAAATTAACTTACTGGCTATGGACCCTGACACTGGAAGCTGGCACTTCCTGGAGGAAGAGGTGACCATCTATGATGCATGCAACTGAGCACCCATATATTTCCACCTAACCACCCAGAAAGTCCACAACATGGATGATTAGACAGAAGCAGAAATTGAAAGCCACAAGACTATTCATTTAGAAATGCAAAATATTCTGAAGAAATGTGTACAGAAAAAAAGGGAAATAGAGAAAACAGGAGGCTCACATGCTGTAGCAAGAGGATATATTCAATCTGAAGATCTCTGGATTTTGTATATAGCACTTTTCTATTGTTCTCCTTTGCTATCTAGTCCCCTGCTAAAAAAAATATCCTGATCCTCAGGGCTTTGGGGAAAACACCCATGATACCCCTGTGGCACAGTGAAAAGGTAAATTCAATTCAGATTTAAACACAGGTTTGTTCATCTCTAAAACACAACTATTGCCATGAGGGTGGCCCCTGACCCTGATGATACTGATTTGAGGCCCTCTGGAAGAAGACGTTTTTAAATGTAAGCAAAGAAGAAAGGAATCCACCCCCAGCCAAGTATATACAGTGCTGAAGGAAGGAAGGAAGGAAGCAAGCAAGCAAGCAAGCAAGCTAGGAAGGAAGGAAAGAAAGGGAAGGAAGGAAAGAAAGGGAAGGAAGGGAAGGAAGGGAGGAAGGGAAAAGAAAAAAACCTGGGAACAGGGGAAGGAAACAAACAAAATCTGAAATAAATGTTCACAATTCTACACAATTAGCAGTTCAAAATTTACTAAAATAATTTATACATCAAAAAGATAAAGGACACTGAATGGCTTTTATATCTTTGCAACATAAGTTCTGAATTAATTTTTTTCTTTTTCTTTTTCTTTTTATTTTTTTATTTTTACTTTTTTTAGAAAAAGAGAGAAAAGAAGAAAGAAGAGGGAAAGAAAGAAAAAAAGAATGAGAGAGAGAGAAAGAAAGAGGAAGAGAGAGAGGGAGAGAGAATGGGATTCTTGTTCTATTGCCCAGGCTAGAATGTAGTCTAAAAATGGGTATTAAAAACCTCTTTTATGCCAATAATTGTGCTTGACAATGGAGACAAGAAGGAATAAGGGATGAAAATAACAAACAAGCAGACAACCAATATTTTATTTAAACCTGTGAGATGTGATAGGTGGACCTGAATGTGACGAAGAGAATGAATCCAAGCTGGAAAATACTCTTCAGGATATTTTCCAGGAAAACTTCCCCAACTTAACAAGGCAGGCCAATATTCAAGTCCAGGAAATACAGAGAACACCACAAAGATATTCCTCAAGAAGAGCAACCCCAAGGCACATAATCGTCAGATTCACCAGGGTTGAAATGATGGAAAAAATGCTAAGGGCAGCCAGAGAGAAGGTTCGGGTTACCCACAAAGGGAAGCCCATCAGACTCACAGCAGATCTCTCAGCTGAATTAACTTTATTATTTGGTGAAATATGCTTTTTGGCAAACCTTCATAGCTTTAATACTGGGGATTAAATTATGCTATGCCTGAGGATGCCATTATATTAAACATGGTGTCACTTATTCTCTTAAGGGTGTTACTGAATATAAAATAGAGGGAAACTAGTTACATCTCAGAATGATTAACCTTAATCATCAGAATGATTGACTTGCCCAAATTCTCCATACTGATAGTACCCATTGCCCTGAAACAATCCCACAATTGGCATGAATACTCTGACTCAATGAGTAACAAATTAAAATCAAATTAAATCTTTAGCAATTTAAACCAAAAAGTGTCTGAGACAGGTCTCAATTTAGATGTTTAGTTTTCCTAGGTTTAGGAGGTGCCTAGGAAAAAGACACAAGTCATAGTAGGATATGTAGCCGTCACATTTTCCAAAGAGGGTTTTGAGGGTTTCAGTATTTAAAGGGAAAATAGCAGGCAAAAGGAGAAGTGGGAAAGAAAAAAAGGAATGGTAAGTAGCGAGATAAGTAGTCAGATTCTTGTGAGGCTTTCATTAGTGCTGACTGAATCCACTTGTTACATATGAAAGGAGGAATAGTCAGTTATACATTTGTCTTTGGCAGAGTAAATCTGCATTTATTTCAGGGTGGGCAGAGTGATGATTTCTAGTCTTGTCTTGGTCCCATTGCTGTGAAGATAAGCTGTCAATTAAAATTTTCAGGGTGAGGGAGGCCACCTGAGGAGATACATGGCATTCTGTCTTGCAGCTATCTGTTTAGTAACAAGAGGAAGGGCAATTTTTTGCATGATTCAGTTTGCAAGATTAACTTTTCCCTTTGGCATATTAACTTTGGGGTCCTGAGATTTTCTTTTCTTTTTATAGCACTTACAAATTAGATTGACAAAACTGGCTCAAACTGATACTTCCACCTCAGTTAAAATATTTAACACGGCTGAAAGTACATTTTAAAAGGGCTTTGAAGAACTGAAACTAATTCTACAAGACGTAATTAGTGAAAGGGTGATTATCTCCACTGCTTCTCCACTTAACATCAAATTCTGGAAAGGATGGATGGCACCTCATTGTGGATCACAGCAACTTAATTCTATGGGCACATCTACTAAGACCCCCATATACAATATTATTGAAATTACTGACTCCATCCATTTATTTCCTAAAAATTATTCAATTAACCAAGGGCTGCTTCATTCCTGGCACCACCAAGAGGCAGTTATGAATCCTCTCAGCCCCCATCATGTTAATACAAGCACAATATCTTTTATGCCATTCTGGGATTTAGAGGCAATATATTCCTCATTTATAAATTTTACTTAAACTCACTTATGCTGTTACTTGCAAATCATTCCAACAAAGACTTTACAGTCTGTTCAAATTGCAATATAACAGGCATTTTCACTAGAGCCCTCAAGAATGCCTTCAATAGAGGCTTTAGCAACCCCCTCTCTTTCCTCATGAGTTGCCCCAGGGCTTCTGATGCAAGAAACTACTCTCTTGAGCCCTGTTCTACACACCATTACAGAAGCAATTATTGGTCACTTAATTTGCTCTCCTGGAAACAGAGGCTTTCACAGACTCTGAGCCAGTGACCCTTTGTATTTAGCTATCTATTATGTCTTGGATAATGGAGGTAGCATCTTGCAGGCTTGGCTGTCGAGGCATCCTTGCTACTACAGGATGGAGCCAAACCTAGGCCCTCTGGCATACCTACCAGCAAGGGAGTAGGCTCCCCTGTCTTCAGTCATTTGCCATGGTGTTACAGGAAGTTGCTCCCTTCCAGATTTCTTGGCTACCTGAGAAGACTTTGGAGCAACTTGGTGAACAGCAATGGGAATTCATATAGTTTACAGATGACATGGCCACCATTATATATAATGGAGCTCAGTGGAGAATTGCTGATTTTCATGTTTTAACTAGGATGTCCCTGATTTAAAAAAAATAGAATATATGGGTTAGCACATTTGATTGTACTTCAGGCAGTCATTACCACTAGATGCCCTGGCCAACAATTAGATCATTTTTACAAACACTTTGGCCATTGCCTAGGAGTTGCCCTCTGTTGCAAGTTAACTGTATCCTCCAGAAAGCTATGTTGATGTCCTACCACCTCATATTTCAGAATGTGACTTTATTTGTAAATAAGTTCATTGCAGATGTAATTAGTTAAGATAAAGTCACAGAGAAGGGTAGACTCCAAATCCAATATGATTGGTGTCTTTACAAGAAGACAGCCATGTGAAGACACAGAGACACAGGGAGAATGCTCTATGAAGATGAGGACAGAGATTGAAGTTATGCTTTTACAAGTCAAGGAATGCCTAGGGCAACCAGACTTGGAAGAGGCAAGGAAGAATCCTCCCCTAGAAGCTTCAGAGAGAGCAAGGCCCAGCCAACACCTTGATTTCAGACTTCTGTCCTCCAGAATTATGAGAGAAATAATCTTTGTTATGTTAAGCCACCCAGTTTGTGTTGTTTGTGATAGCCCTAGTAAAAAAAATATATCTTGTTTAGACTAAAATCTCTGGAAATTTCCTACCTCACAGATACTCAGAAATATAAATCAAGGTAACAGAAGTGTCTATAAACACTAAAGCCATAATACAAGACCTGACCAGGGTACTCCTTATTTCCTAGTGAATTCCAGGCATTACTGATAGTGACCAAGGCCCTTATTAAACCTCTTAGAGTATACAGTGCTGGGGTCCTGAAGGAGGCATTAAATGGAACTTCTACTTCCCCATAAGCCCCAGCAACAAATTTAAATGAGAAGCATAATGGACTACTCAAAGCAACTCCTGTTTAAGTTAAAAAGTGGGAATTAGACCCACAGCTGGGTGTCACTGGAGACACATACTGTCACACCAATGCCACAATTTTCCTTCAACTGCCTTTATTGACCATAAAATTCATGTTTTTGATAACCACCTTACCATGTGTCCCTCTTTTTCCTTGTCAATTGCCTAGTTAACTGGCTGGAGAGCTGTATTAGTCCATTCTCACGTTGCTGATAAAGACATACCAAAGATTGGGTAATTTATAAAGAAAAGAGGTTTAATGGACTCACTGTTCAATGTGGCTAAGGAGGTCTCAGAATCACGGTGGAAGGTGAAAGGCACATCTCATGAGATGGTTTTGTAAGTGGAAACCCCTTTCACTCTTATCTTATTCACTACGACAAGAACAGTAAGGGGAAAATCACTCCCATGATTCAATCATCTACCACTGGGTCCCACCCACAGCACATGGGAATCATGGGAGCTACAATTCAAGATGAGATTTGAGTGGGGACACAGCAAAACCATATCAGGAGGCATTTATCCTACTCCCTAAAAGTCTTAGTCATCACCAAATTTCAAATTGATGTGATGGTATGAAGTGGTCAATTGTAGCATAAGGCCTAGAATTAAGGCAGAATATTATGTGCTGCCTTGGCATTGGGGAAATTGGGAGGGCCTCAAGTAGCCTCACTGAAACTTCTCCTCCCTACTAGGCTCTTAAATAGTTCTTCTTATCAAAAGTGGCAGGCACAGTTTGTATTTATCCCTTAGTAGTGGTTTTCAGCTCTCTTCCAACCTGAAGAATTTTTTTAAAGACATTACTATCACTGTTCTCTATTATCAATATTAATTTATATTTACCCACCCATTTTTAGCAATTTAACTATGATATACATTTAAGTGTGATTTTCATCTACCTGAGGTTTGTAGAGCTTCTTAAATCTATTTTTGGTTAGTTTTGGAAAATTCTCTGCCATTGTTTCTTCAAATATTACTTCAGATCTGCCTTTTCCTTTCCTTCCAGGATTCCAACTGCAAGTACATTAAATGTTTTCACCATGTTCCATATATCTCTTATGCTCATTTCTATATGTTTCATATTTTTTGCTCTTTGTGTTTCAGCCTGCATATATGATCATATCCTCTATTTCACTAATTCTATATTCTGCTGAATCCAATATGCTATTAAATCTATTTAGTTATTTACTTTATTGTATTTTTAGGTCTCTAATTATCATTTTATCCTTTGTATAAGTCTCTATCTTGTCATTTATATTCTTAAAAATATTAACCACCATTATTTTCATGTCCATGTCTGATAATTTCAAAAATGAAGCCATTTATGAATCTATTTCTATTATATTTTCTTTTTATCCTATTTCTTGACATAAATAATTTTTGGTTGAATGCCAGATATTGTGAGTGGAAAATTATAGATGTTCTGAATTCCACTGTATATTTCCAGAGAAAATTCACAGTATACACTGGTAGGCAGGTAAAGTAGAGGTAGAGTACCTTAATCAAATGAGGAACTGAGCTGGCTTGAAATTGTGTTACAGTTTTCATAAAGTTCAGAGTACCTCTGTTTTACTTCCATTCCTAGGGAATAGTCCTCTGGGAATCCCAAGTGAAAAATCTCAATTACCGGGGTTCTTCCTCCTTGGCAGTCCTGACCTACAATTCTGATCAATTTAGCTCTTTAAGAATGCCAGAACATTTGTTCTGCTTTTCAGAGGTGTTTTGTTTTGTTTCCTATCTTCTAACCTCACGTAGCTTATGAATTTAAGAAATGCCTAAAGGGGAAATACTGGAGTGTCAAGTTCATGTTTTAGTTCTTACCCTTTACTCATGGATCTGGAACCCTCAAGTTCTAGCTGACTTGACATATCCAAACTGTAACTTTTCTCTCTCTGACCCTTTGAGATTGCTTGAAACTTTGTTTAGCTTCTCTACCTCTCAGCTATAGCCCTCTGTTCAGATTCTCAGCCTCTTTCTTTATAACAAGATTAGAAAAATGGCTTGAGGAAAAAGTGACTGACAGAACATTTGCTTACCTTTCTGAGGTTCCCTTCTCTCAAGTTGCCTTGGCAGCTCTCTGATGCTTTTTAACAGATGATTTTGTATTGTATGCAGTTGTCTAGTTTTCCATGGAGGAATACTTGTCTGTTACAAGCTACTGTATTATATTTTAAATCATAAATCCCCTGCCTACTTTATTCTTGGTTGCAGTTAATGCTATTCCTATTCTCTCAGGCTCCCCAAGCCAGAAACTGGAGTAATATTTGCTTCTGCTCCCAAATAGAAATGATCACAAAATCTTTTTCATTCTACCAGACCATGATTGACTGCCTAGTCACTAAACAGACCCTTATGTTTCCTAAACTCATTTTGTATATTTTGAAATACCAAAAAAGAAAGCTTGAGCCCAGTGTGGCTGAAACAAGTACAGAAACAGTTAACTGAATTAATAAAACAAATGGGGGGGGGAAAAAGGAAGGAAAAAAGCAAAGCCCTTCTTGGATGGTGATATCTCCCCCAATAATTTCCTGTTGGTTAGAATAAGTGAATATAATCCAGATGATGGTAGTGGTTTTTTTTTTTTTGAGGATCCCACACTGGAATATGAATATAAACTATAAGAAGCAGAAAAGGACTTGGAAGCAGAAGGAGAGGGTGACAAAAAAGGGTAAAGTTCGCCTGTTACAGAGCACAGAGGAAGTAAGTTTGTGAGGGATTAGCTCTGCTAATTAACTTTTGTGGGGAGTGAACTGACATACACCAACAGTTGTATCAGCAGCACAACCACAGAATCCATACTATGTACTATGTTTATACATAATTTGAACTCTGCTTTGAAAGTAAAAATAAAATAGAAAGCATCTGTGTCAGATGGTATAGTCTATAACTTCACATATGCCTAAGGAAGGGTAAAAGGAAGAGTGCTGCTAAAAAGACAAAGTGAGACACATTTTATAAAATTAACTCTTGGGTGGTATTATCTGCAATTCTGCCAATTAGATGTTTTGTTGTTTTTCAATGCAGTTAAACATGGTTTACTTCACTTTTGTTTTTGGATACAGAATAGGAACTGAAAAACATGGTTTACTTCAGATGAAAGATCTGTAAAGTTATGGTTTCTTCTCAAAACAGAAAGAATTCTTAAAAGCAGAAAAAGAGTCATCAAAATCCTCTGGAGTATTATTTAAATCAGTAAAACTTGTGATGCAAACTATATGACTATATTTAGAAAAACAGCTCGATAAATTATGGCATATCAGTACTTTAAACTACTAAACATGCACTCAAATTTATAATATTTTTTAAAACTTGTAGAAACACTAAACACTATTCATGATATATGAAAAATGAAGCGAATATGTAATTATGCATTCAGTATAATTGCAACTATATAGAAATACCTATAATTTATGAGATGTACAATAATAAAAAGTTCCCTTGTTTTATGTTAGTATTATAAGTGAATTCAAAATACTTGGTATTTTCTTCAATGTAATATCTTAAAATAAAATGGTGATTATTAGCAAATTGGAAATACATAATAAAAGTAATCATTATAGCCTTAATTATTTAAATTAAGATACTACAGAATAGTGCCTCCCTAATAATTTCCACTAAAAATGATAGTCCATAGAATTTTATCAATGAAACATGTTCTGTTAGTAGAGAGATCATCATAGTAAAATTATTATTGGTATCAAATATCATTATCCTGTACATAAAAATATATTTTAAAAAAACAAATGAAGTAACTTATTGTCTCCCTAATGAGATTCTGGAAATTCACATTCCCTGATACAATGTTTATTCCCGGAAAATATGATTAGAAAGAACTTAGAATTCTCTTCAACAACAGAAATATTTCTGGGGGCGGGGGATGTTAGTACCAAATCTCTTCTCTTTATATACATTTGAACTGACAGGGAATTAAAATGCAAAAGTATAAAAGAGGGCTTTATTTTTCATTAATAAAAAAATAAAAATGCATCTAAGAAATGCATAACTAGGAAGTGAATAAGAAGGAGTTTAGTACGGTACTCAGAATGCTCTGCAGTTAAAAGACTTGACCATTTTTTATTTTACTTAATGAAATTTGCAAGTTTCAACCCAAATCAAATTTGAGGTCAAATTTCAAGTCACCTGTACTTAAGGATTTCCATCTGAAATAGCCACATTTCTAACTACAGAAGCTGCCTATTGCTCCTCTTGTCCCATAAATTATATTGATTGATGTGTCGGAAAGGACAGGGCTACTGTTCCAAGTACATGTTACACAGAGATCAGCCAACCATTTAAGAATGTTAAACAGTCAATCAATATTCTTGATTCTGGTGAGGTTCATAAATTTGTATTTTTGAAAAATAATAAGCCACTGTGAATTACTTTGTCATACAGAAGTCTCTATCACTACTTTCCAAAGATCTCTATACCACTCCTGATTATCTTCTTTGCTCAGAACAAGTGCAGAAAAGTGTTTTTTCTTAAGTTACTTATACAAGGTGGCCATTTATCTTTTCATGACTTCTTACTTCTAGAACAAATAAAAACTTTCAGTGGATGATGTCAAGGTATTCTCAGCTGATTTTCTTATACGTCTAGTATTTTGTTTCTCTGATCACAGCAAATAGTCTCCAAGGTGAGAAAAATTGCTTTCTCAGTTACCTACCCTTCTTCAAACTACATTCCTTTACTTTTAATGAAGCTTTAAGAAAATAGAGACAGGATCTTGCTCTGTTGCCCAGGCTGGAGTGCAGTGTTGCAATCATAGCTCACTATAATTTCAAACTCCTGGCTCAAGAGATCCTCCCACCTCAGCTTCCAATAATTTAAATAATTCAAAACTAAATATTCTAATATTATTCCAATCATAGTACTTAGGTCACGGTGTACAAAAAATGTAGGTGAAATTAGTAACATACACCTACTATCATTTTCCATCTCACTCTCACCTGAATCCTCATAACACATTTTTCATACCTTTTTATGATATTTATAATACTTTGTTTTGTTTTACACTAATTTTTCATTTTCATAGTACCTCCCATTAAGACATCTGAATATAATATAAAGGGCATAGGGTTCAGATTTAGATAGACAGATGAAATTCTGATTCCACCACTTACTACCTGTGTGGCTTTAGATAAGCTCTTTCATCTCTGTAAGCGTCAGTTTCATCATGTGTAAAATGGAGATAGTTACACTTATCTGATAAAATGCTAAGAATTAAATGAGATGAGCATGCAAGTTGATCAATAAATATTCCTTAGTATCTTATCTATCACAAACTAGATTATGAGAGTTTTGTCCATTATATCATTCTTTTTTTCTTTTGAGATGCAGTCTTGCTCTGTTGTCCAGGCTGGAGTACAGTGGTGTGATCTCGGCTCGCCACAACATCTGACTCCTGGGTTCAAGCGATTCTTCTGCCTCAGCCTCCAGAATAGCTGGGACTACAGGCACATACCACCACGCCCAGCTAATTTTTGTATTTTTAGTACAGACAGTAGAGACAGGGTTTCACTATGTTGGCCAGACTGGTCTCGAACTCCTGACCTAGTGATCCGCCCACCTTGGGCTTCCAAAGTGCTAGGATTACAGGCGTGAGCCACCGCACCTAGCTTTGTATCATTTTTTTTAATGGTTTTTATCTCTTCCTTTTCTCTTAACCAGTAACTTACACAAGGCATATGTTTAATGATTGCTGAATAAAGGAATTCTATGTTCATATATCTGTCTTAAAGGGAAGAATCTCATCATAATATAAGTATTTTCAGTTAACAATTATTGATTTATTTCTATGTGCTAGTTCCTATACCAAATGATTAGATGTTCTATTTTGTACATTGTGGTCTTCTACAGCAACTTTCTATGATATTCAGAAACCAAGCATTTTATTGATTTAACAAAATTTATGAATGTTATTACTTGAAATTGATATAAAGTGAAACCTTTTTTATCACAATGCTTGAAGAAATAAGGTATTTGGTCAGGTAAAGGTCATTTAACAATTTATGACTACAATTGAATGGTGCAAATGATCTTATATCAAAATATACCAAAAGCCATAGTAAAGTATAGGTACAAATAAGATTCTTTCCTCTCAATATCTTCTTGTGGATTCTAGATTACTGCCCCCAACTCCACACCCTAAGCTGAATAAAAAGGAATTATTTCGGAAATAGCTATATTTACAAATTCCTAAAATCTATTTTATGTCAAACTTTGATATCCCTGTTTTCTATTTTAAATATAATGAATTGTATTAAATCAAACAAACAAAAGAAAATACCAATATTGTTAAGCAATTCAGATATCTGCCTCACCAGGCTCTTGCAAACTTCATGGTTGACAACTACAGGCAAAATAAAGGCTATGTCTACCTCTAACCACATGATAAACTGTGCATTAATCATAAGCATCATGTTTTTGCTAGTTCTGTTTTCCTTGGCATCTTAAATATTTAATATTATGCTTCATCGTGAAGGAAGGGGCATTTAAGTGATATTTGTTTACTAGGTTTTTGGGAATTTGTGTTTTAATTTTTTTGTTTCCAAATTGTTTGCTTTGGTAGAGTTAATTTTAATTGTGTCTCTTAGGCAGTTTAGAAATATTAGGGCTATGTGTTACAAGCTAAAATAAGATTGAACCCTTTAAACTAACTCCTGAAATTTTTTTTCCCATTCAAGTGAATTAGACTGCCTGCATGACAGAACTTCTAAAATAGTAAGAATGATAATAGTAATAAGAGTGATCACTTATTGAGAACATATTATATGTCAGGCACAGTGCTGAGTGCTTTTTATGGGTTATTTCATTTAATTACCTCTTATAAATCCTGTGAAGTAGGTAATATTGTTATCCCCGATTTTACAAATGGAAAAATACAACACATGGAAGTTCAGCAACTTGCCCAATGTTGGAGCTAGCAAAGGGTAGAGGTAAACGTTAAATATGAGGCAGTCTTCCTCCAGAGATACTACAGTACTAGTTTCACACGAGTATTGAAAAGAATTCAGGATCCTAGTTAGGCAAATGCCAGATAACCTACCTTATACTAGTATCTTATAGTACTGAATATAGTATAGTTGTTTTATACTAATCTCAGTTACACTAGACTGTGAGCTCCTCAAAAGTAAAGAGCATCTTATTCATCTTTGAGCCCAGAGCTTTAAGAAGTTGCTTGCCACATAAAGATTGCTGAATTAATACCACCAAGGCAACCAAACAATAAACAAATGCAGTGTTGAAAATGACATTTTGATAGGGAAAATCAGTTAGAAGACATCTAATTTGGTATAACTATTTTCATGAAAATAACTTGATTGCAGGGCAATGAATAGTGTTTCTTAAAAGACATTTCACAATGTAATTCTGGTTTTACAAAGCAAGTTTACAGACCTGTGGACTCCCTGGAGTTGAATACTCATGGTGAATTTCCATGAAATTGAAAGTGAAAAAGCAACTGTGAGGGCTTAACATTTTGAGGACTAAAACAGATGAAATTTGTGGTGTAGCAACATACTGATCCAAAGCAACAAGCAAATTTGTGTATTCATGTATTCATTCAAGGAACATTTGTTGAGTGCTCACTGTATGCAAGATACAGTTCTGGGTGTAAAGGACACAGTGTGAATGAGAAAGACAAGGTTCCTACCTCATTGTACTTATATCTAGAAGAAAGTAAACAGTATACAAATATACAAGTAGATATATGGTATAATGTCACATACTGGTAAAAATTAATAAGAAATTAAAATACGCCAGTTGGATAGAGAGTAACTATGGATACCCAACTTTACAGAAGGGTTATACGTAGCATTTGCATTGAAACTTGAAAGTACAATGTCTAAATACATTGAGACAGGAAAGAGTTTATCCTTTTCAAGTAGCAGAAAGCAGGCAGGGGTGGCTCTAGCAAAGTGAATGAGTGCAAGAGGGGAATAACATGAGGCCAGGGAGGCAGGCAGGTTCTATAAGTTTGCAACTTGTAGAATCTTGTAAACCATAGTAAAGATTTAAGATTTAATTCTAATGGTAGCAAGAATCCACTGGTGGATTTCAATCAGGAAAGTGATAGTATCATTTCAGAACTTAATAGAATTTTCGATTTTATTGACAGATAAAATTTAAATTTAGAATTTAGCATCTCCCTGAAACAAAGCCAAGCTTTTTGCCCATTGTATATTTTTTAAAAGGTTTTTTCAGAGCTCTAGAAAGAGCTATATAGTACTGTCAATGGTACCTTGAGAAAAAATTATTAAATATAATTTATTGGTATGCACCAAGTATTGTAGTTATGTGATTAAAGGCAACAAACTTGTTCAAATAAAATAAGACCTGCCATGAACCTTTATCCAAAAATAAAGCAAGCATTTTTTAAAATGGAGGTTTATATAAGCTTTCTCACCTCAGCAACATGATCATTTTTCTTTTTTGTGTTTTTGTCATTTTCCCAAATCATGAAAAAGATATTTCTTGTTCAACCTAAACATAAAACTATAGGCCACACAATGTTACAGTTAAAGAAAAAAAAGAGGCAAATGTGTTTTATAAAAAAAAAAAAATCAGATGTAAGGACAAAATCAAAATGCAGGTCAGAAGAATGCCATAAATTAGTCAAAAATGGTCTTAGTTCAAACAGCACCTACTCAGAGTGATCTTTCTAAAATTTCTTCTTACCTCCTGGCATAGCTATACTTGCTCACATTATTCTACTCTCTACTTTGCTTTTTAACTTTCATTTATTTCATTTCACCAACCATTAACTAGTTTATTGTCTCACTCCCCACAACTCTATAATATAAAACTCATTAAAACTGTATTCATCTGTATACCAAGCTATTCCCAGTTTCTAGCATAGTGCCTAGTTTTTAGTGGGGACTCATTAAATATTTAATATATGTTGATCGTTCTATATACAAATATTTATTAAGCACCTATTAATATATAGTATAAAGTTGCGTGAATACTCAAAAAAAAAAAAAAAAAACCTGGTTCTGACACTCCAGGTACTTATCCTCCAAGTATGTATAATGAGGTATGCATGTAAAATACCTCAGAGCATGATGAGTACCTAAACCAGGAATTCAGCTTACAACTAGAAAAAAAAGGGGGGAAGATAATGAATATTTATAGCTATAATTGTAAGAGCCCTCTACTTTACTGCAGGATATATCATTGTTACTTGAAATTCTCCTTATCTAAAATGCAGACATCTTCACACCCTCTAAGAGTCAGTGGCAAGGGTTGATCCTTTAAAGTAGGATTAAGAGACACATAAACATTTTATTATTAGCATATTATAACAAAATATATTTATTAAGGATCCTTTTTGCAAGTTTTTCTACCAAGAGTTTGGAGAAAGGGGAGGCCAATTTTCAGATAATTTAGATAAAAGTAGATCAGGGGTCTAAATTGTTAGAATAACTCACTCATGCTATTTTGGGGCTTAGTAGCATTGGTTAAAGTCTCACATATTCTACCACTTTTCTGAACTTAGGAAAGACATAATTTATTATTGAAATTGGCATACTGATATCCATCTCCTGGGTACTGTGGATAAAACAACCACTAACCCAAAAATATACTGATAAAACATTTCTGTCAAGTTTACCTGTTTTTCGCAAAGAACCTTTGGTCTTACGGTTTTCTTGATGCTATGATGGTAACTAAACACAGGACAATTTTTTAATGCAGATTTCATTTTCAGTATCTAGATTCACACTATTTGGTTTATTTTATCTCCTACCTATACTCCACAACCTATTCGACAATCTGCCAGAGAATCAATTAAGGTGGATCATCAGTATTTCAGACAACATCTTCTATCTTAGCAAAGATCGACCATTATCATTACAAAATACACATCTGTGTCAAACCACGGAAAATTATGCCTCAGTACGCTTACAGCCATAAAGAGAAAAGCATGGGCTAGTTTAATATTCAGCCTCCTTACAAGAATGCGGAAATACTCTCTCCTTCAAAGGTAGTCATGTGATAAATTCTAAAATTAATCAAAAACAGAATTGGTTTCAAATAATTCTTTTTAAATAAGGCACATATTCTTCCCTGCAGTTTTAGATTTCATTTTCCTTAGCCCACAATGCGCAATCTCTGCCTGGTGATCATGCAGTCAGCCTGGATGGTCATTGCTAAAGCTGTGTGCCAAAGTGTGGGAGAGCTTTGCAGCACTGGGAGCTGACAGACCATTAGGCAGATTGGGATTCTGTGCAGCTGTCTGGATGGTACTGGAATTGCTGCACTCTTTGTCACAGGATTATGTTGCCAGAGGGACTGCAAACCTGCTCTTTAAACACCTTTATTTCCTTTGATGTGAATTTGATCTGCGGGAATTCAGATTTTTGAGAATAGTCTCATCTAGGGAAAAAAAAACTTTCAAATGCCTGTATTCTAATATTTTCATGCTATCATGAGCAACTGAAGTTTTCCTCATGGTCACATACGAGTATGTGCTGGGCTCCTTTTTAAAGGATCATTTGAATCCTTATGTTCAAGTCTCATGCACACTCAGTTTTCTTTATTAGCCAAGTGTTCTGCATGTATATTCTGCATTTTGACTTTTTGAATTCTGTTTGTGCCTGTTTTCACTTGATCAGGTTCTTGAACAATTAGTATCAAAAAGAGTATTCAAAAATCAATCTACAGATCGAATTTTGTAGGAGTAACAATTAACTTCTTATCTGCTTTGATTACTATTAGTGATTATTAATCGACTGTTTTTTTCAAATTTTAATTACAAGTTCTCTATTTGTTTAATACCTGTATTTTAAATTGACAAATCAAGAGTCACTGTTATTATCTTCATTTTTATAATTAACCTGTCAAATGTATAACACGTAACTTATATAATCTCTGTGGGAGTTTTAGTCATTTGTATGATAATTTCCATTCCACAGAAACACTGCTGGTGAAGTCTGAAGAATAATTTACTACATTGTTCCTAATAAAAACATAACTTTCTATTTCTAAGTGAAGTGACATGATATACTGTATAAGGATGTGTATATGTCCATACCATCCATATGCACGTACATAGCCTGCATTTCATGGATCATAAGAAAAGTTAAAAGTGTATACATTTTAAATAATCAGAGGTGTCATAAATATTCACTGTGCAGGATTTCCTCAATAGGCTGTCAGCCGGCTGTAGATTACTCTGCAGACACGGTGTAACCTAACTTAAACATGGGTCTCCTGAGTGCAATAGAGACACACTGAAAAGTAGGAGGAGATGACATTAATACAAAATGCAAAGACATTTCTGCATTTTGCAGCAGTGAATTTCGTGATCATCTTTTTTTCATCTTGTAAACATTTGGGACAAGCCATTTTTTTTCATATTTCCCTCACTAAAACTTACCTAGATTTTAAAGGTCAATCAGAAGAATACCAAAATTCTAATGCCTACTTTTAATAAAGTCTCATTCCAATAAAATTTAAAGTAGTTCTATAGCATTTCAAATTCTAGTCACCAATATATATGGTGGATTTAAAACTGTAAAACTAGATGCAGATCGAAAGAGAGACCATAAAGGATTTAAACAAGATCCTAATGGGCTCTGCATTTGCACCTTATAAATGGCCAACCTTATAGCTATAAAGAAATGATCAGTGCAGTGCTTCACAGGACATTTCTTGAAATACCACATTTCTTAAATCTATATATTTTTTGTTTCTATGTTTAAAATTGAACTCAAATATTTGATTTTTTTGTTTGACTTTAGGTATTCCAGTGATAAAGAGCTGCTTTTCCTCTCTCTGACTCTAAATTTGATTAACTCTAAAATATAAACAGTAGTCTCCATGCAATCTCTTCCATTCCAATTTCAATGCTGTTTTTATTTTTCCTGTATTACAGCATGAATTTAGAGCCAGATGAAAAAGCCACTTCAAGAACCAAAATGGCAGCATTACATGAGAATTCCTTTCATTGGCCTTGTGCATCAGATCATGCTTTGTTTCCCAGGGCATTTTGGTTAAAAGCAGTCTGGGGATTAAAACTTCTCATTTATGAATCTCTGGCAGATTTAAAATACCTAGTGTAAAAATATGTTGCCAGAAATACCCTGCCGAAGTCTTTTTTGCAAATGTTCCCTTACAAAGCAATGGAGAAAAATCACCACCTCATATCTCTGTTTTGTTAGCCGGAAGCATAGAGAGGGAAAATAATATTCTACTGCTTACATATCCCTCATCTCAGTCACACCACTTTTCAATCTGAGAACCTTCCAATATAAACGTTTTCTAATTATGCCACAGGAGGTATAAAATGTATTTAAAAAATTAAGGCCGGGATGCGGGTCATAAAATTATGCACTTGGTAGAATAACTCTGATTTCTAAAAACATTCACTAATGACTTATTTTAGAGATATGGCTGGAGTACTTGAGGTAAGCAGGGAAGACAAGGCAGCTGAATGCAGATGTGAGAACAAGCCCATTTTCTCACACAAAAGTTGGGAAATCAATTTAATAAAAGATTTCTTGTAAGAAAAAAATGTTTATTGTACGTTTTCAGACTAAAGTGATTGTATTAAACATGAACATATTTCTGTCATAATACACATACTCTTTAAATGCTGGGTATCTGCACATATTACAGCAAAGGCTATTACCATTATGTTTTTCTTGTTATTGTTACCATTCTCCAAGATAATAGATTCTGGAAATTCTAATTAAACTGGCCATATTATGTAGATTGGTTCTAAAAATTATTTCAAAAACATTATAAACTAATTTTCACCATAATGTATCCAATACAGCAATACATTTGTGCTTACTAAAGTATCTAAAGGGCACACACTCTTAAATACATGTATGTTTTCTTCTTCTATCTCAGTGTCTCTCCATCTGTCTGTCTTTTAGTGCTTACTCTTGAATATTTGATTATTTATGAAATATCAATTTAGGGTTTAACAGAAACTGGAGAAACTTTGGGTGGCCATATACTCTTAAGACTGGAAAAGAAATATAGGAATTATGTAATTTCTTCCAGTCTAGTAAGACAAAGCAAATTGTGCTTTAAAAAGACCTTCAGTTTCACTGAACAATGAATTGTCTATCATAAAGGAAAGACTTCAGTCTCTCTTTATTTTTGTTTATGATGGTACAGAATTTCATAAGTTCTTGAATTAGTTTTTGCAAGCAATTTTTTTCAGTGTTTCAGTACTTTTACTAAATAATAATGAGACAGCTTTCATATGGGAATATTGTGCCACTGCTGGACTATATCCATATGAAGTACCTTTGCATGGTGTTTTGAATTTAGTGGAAAGAACATGTACTGTGGTGTGCAAATTGTCTTCTGCTAATGAACAATATAACCTTGGAAAATTATTCTTACTTCTCTGAAACTCATTTCGAATATCTGTTAATGTGGCCTGTCTCATAGGGTTTCTTTGTGAGGATTAAGTGAAATAATATATGCAAAGCACCTAATAGAGTGTCTGGTATGTAACAGGAGCTCAATATAAGTGCCAGGTTTTCTAACATGGCCTCTCTACAACCCCACTCCTTCTTCTAGTATAAACGATTTACAAGGAGACATTTGCACTGACATCTTTAAGCCCCCTGGTAATTTATACCACATATTTGTAAAAAGATTGGCAACAATGAAGGAATGATTATTGTGTTCTGAAGAGCAGAGCTTTAGCCAAGGTTTCTTGACCTTGGTACTATTGATGTCTGGGACTGAATAATTCTTTGCTGGGGGTGGGTATATCCTGTTCATTGTAGAATATTTAGAAACATCTCTGATTTCTACCCACTAGATGCCATTAATACCACCCATCTGCCCCCTCCGCAGTTGTGACAACCAAAATTGTCTCCAACTTTGCCAAATGTCCCTTGTAGGGCAAAATCACCCATGATTAAAACCACAGGTGCAAGCTAATGCAGGGGCAGAGACTTCATTAGTGCCATTTATTAGCAAACTGAACTGATGGGCTTAGCCCTTGATTTCTTAACATTCAGACTATAACAAATACTTGTGTATGCATATGATTTGATGATTCTACAATCTTTTTGAAGTAGTATAGTTAATGAAGTGTTTTTTAAAAAAATGGAAAATTTATTCTATTGTAATTCTAAAATATTTGCTAATTCTAAGCTAACCAACTTTGTTCTGTTCTCTGTCAATTAGCTACATTTTTATTCTAGGTAGCTATTTTACAAATACCATTGAATAGGTGATTTGATGGAAATGTATACACACACATACACATCCATACCCCATTTGAAAAAAAAAATGTTCAAGGTGTATGACTTACAGAAGTTGCATTTAAATTCACCCAGATGAGATAGTTAAAATAACATTCCAGGGGTGGGTTCGCTATACTGTAAAAGGAAGGTACCTTTTTTCCATTATAATAATTAGGTATATTTAATACCAAGTTTCCATAAGAGATATATAAAATATAACAATTGAGATGGGATGGGGCAAGATAACTTACTACTAACCAAATAAAGTAAAATGAATGGAAGAGTCATAATCACATTGCCTTCTCTTAATCATACTATAGGTTACAGTGCAAGTGTCAGTATTACCTTTACTCTAAAAAAAAAAAAAAGAAATGACAGAATGGGGAAAAAAAGAAAAGCAGCAAGGGGAGTCTTTTAAGATTATGAATGTTACACCCTGACAACTCAAACGATTGGGGAAGAAGAGGATAGCTTTCAGAGAAAACCAATCCAGCATGTCAGAGTATCTCACAGCAGCATATCACTCAATTGCCCTCTACATAGGGCCTGGCACAGTCAACGTAATAAAATAAAACACACACTTTCCCTTCTATAACATGCTTCAGCTGCCCTTATGCTTCAGATATGACAGTTCCCTAAGCTGCTTTTGGATGTAGTTAGGACCCTATGTTACCTGGTGGCCCCTAATGACAACTGACAATTATCTACTTAAACAGGCTCATGTCCCATTGATACAGAAAGGAATCAAGGTTTCTTCCATCTACCTGGCTCTGAGTATTCTGTGAATTCAAAATTATTGCTAAGTGTTTTGTGACTGTCTCAGCAATAGCCTTTACTTAACATTCATCTTCCTCGATCTCTTTGCACTGTGCAACACTGTACTACATCTTTCTTAAAACTTGGTTTTGTGTGACAAGTTTTACACCTCCTCCTTCCTCTCTTTTAACCACATTTTCTATCTTCACCACTAGTTTCCTTTCTTTCTCTCACACAGAAATGTAACTACTCCCTAAGGGTCTATCCTTTGGCCTTTCCCCTTTTTCTTTATCATGCTTTTATTTTTAAAGTGCATTTACTCCATGTCTTGAAATTTCTATCACTTTTATTTTGATGACTGCCAGATCTAACAACTCTCTTGATCGCCCATCCCATATTTCATGTTACCTACTGTTTAATTCTAACAATATGCATTTTGATAGCGAGTCATGCCCAACACAGCTTCTCTTCCAAATTTAAGTTTCTCCTTTGGATTTTCTATTTTCTTATTCAATCAAAAAACAAATATCTTAAAAACACAGCTCAGATCACATTACTTCCTCTCTGCTCAGTATCTTCCCATAAGTCCTCTTATGTGTCAGGCAAAAGAGGTCTGGCATTCACAGCTATTCCAACTATGGAAGTGAGGTATAGTGGAGGGACAATATAATAAAATGTGAAACTATTGATTTTAGAATCAAATAAACCTGGGTTCAAGGGCATAATCAGCCACATAACAGCAAGATAGCTGGCTAAGTCAATTAATATTCAGGAGCTTCAGTTTATTTATTATAAAATAAGTGGTTTGAGATTAAGTGATTTCTAAAAACCCTCCCAAGTTTTAAATCTGGATCACTGTGGTTCAATTTTCCAAGATTATCTCTCAGGAACCTCATAGTACATACCCTATGCTTCAACCATTCAATACTATCACTATTCCTTAAATGTATGCATTCCCATCACCATAACTTTGTCATGACTTTACCATGAATCTCTTTTGCTGCTATTGAATACTTTATCTAACCTCAGGGCCTGGCTCAAATGCCACCTCTTCCAATAAAAATGCTTTGGTCTTTCGAGCCAAAAGTGAACTTTGCTCTTGACAAGTACAATAGTATTTTATTTATATCTCTTTAGGTCATTTATCATATCCTTCTTTATATTTTTGTTTTATTTTATTTACTAGATAATAACTGCCTGAAAGATGTAATACCATGTCTTAAAATCATGGAATTTTGGATATAGAAGAGAACTTACCTTGTAATATTTCCCATCCGAAGTAGGAAGTTGTTCTGCAATATCACTCACAAATGGTGATCCAGGTAATGCTTAAATAGCTTTTGTGAGAGATTTTTCTGCCTTATGAAGTAGACTACCCAATGGCTAGAAAATGTTGATGACTGAAAATTTCCTCCAGCTACTAAAACAAAGCAGGGTTTGCTGAGACTTCTATTTAGTCTTTTCTAATTGGTAGCCTGTGTCGCCTAAGTTTTTTCTTGTTCTAGTTATTGTTTCTCACACAAGGAACACTGATACTTTATCAAATGCAAAAATCACAGATATGTGGCACAGTTCCAATGGTGCTGAAGTTCAGGTCCACCTTTTCCTTTGTGTTACACATATTCATGACAACATCTTAATACCAATTTCAACTCCCTACTTTCTTTGAATGATTTTGATCATGTATTTCTTTATGATTATTACTTCATTTAATATAAGACTCTCCTAAGAGTTAACTGGGGTGGAGCAAGATGGAAGAATAGAAGCCTACACCTTGCATCACCCCCTGTTGGAATACCAAATAATTTTAATAACAATATGCACACAGAAACAAATCACAAGAACCCAAAATCAAGTACTAGCTCTGCCACAGTGAGGTAAAACAACACACAAGCTCTTGGGGTCCCTGATCTAGGCCTAAGCTCTTAGAAAGTATTTCTGGACCTGCACTGGGCCAGAGGGGAGCCCACTGTTCTGAACGGTGATTCCCAGGCTTTGCAGCATTCATGAGCTGACAGAAATGCCCTTGGACTTTAAGCAAACATCATCAATGGCTTTGCAGAATCCCCTGTCGATCAGTGGTGGGGGTAGTCACAGAAAGAGGCACTTCTGACTGTGGAAAGGTAGGGGGAACAGCAGGAAGGACTTTGTATAGTAGTTTGAATACCAGCTTAGCCTCAGTAGAAAATAATATCAGCTAAATTGCTTAGGTTTTTTGACTCCAATTCCTGGCTTTCAGATAGTATCTCTGTATATATCCAGGGCCTGAAGGATTGCCATCCTGAAGGGAAGGGCTTTTGACAAGGCCCAGTGGTATGCTTGCTTCTGGTCTGACCCAGCACAGTCCCCTTGGTGCTGACCACAGGGGTGCTTGCATCACCACGCCCTCATTTTCAGCTGGCTCAGCACAGGGAGAGAGACTGTGTATGTTTCCAGTAAAGCAAGGGAAAGAAAAAGAATCTTTGCCTGGTAATCCAGAGAATTCTTTTGGATCTTTTCCAAGACCGCCAAGGTGGTAACTCTACTGGTATGCAAAAACCACAGCATTATAGGGCTTCAGGCCCAAGTCCCCTTAAATACCTGGAAAACCTTCCCCAAAAAGATGGGCACAAACAAGCTCAGACTGTAAAGCTACAATAAATAATTAACTCTTCAATGCCCAGGCACTGAGGAACATCAACGAGAATCAATACCATCCTGGAAAACATGCCCTCACCAAATAAAATAAATAAGAAACCAGGGACCAATCTTGGGGAATCAGAGATCTATGACCTTTCAGGCAAAGACAGATGTTTTGAGGAATGCAAAGAAACTTAACATAACACAGAGAAGGAATACAGAATTCTATCAGATAAATTTAATATAGAAATTGAAATAATTAAAAAGAATCAAGCAGAAATTATGGAGCTGAAAAATGCAGTTGGCATGCTAAAGATACATGAGCCTCTTAATATGAAAATTGATCATGGAGAATAAAGAATCAGTGAGCTTGAAGTTAGGCTACTTAAAAATACACAGTCAGAAGAGGCAAAAGATAAAAGAATAAAAAACAATGGAGCATGCCTACGAGATCTAGAACATAGCTTCAAAGGGGTGAATCTAAGAGTTACTGACCTTAAAGAGAGATAGAGACAGAGGTAGAAAGTTCATACAAAGGCATAATAACAGAGAACTCCCCAAACCTAAAGAAAAGTATCAATATCCAACTACAAGAATGTCATAGAACACCAAGCACATTTAATCCAAAGAGTACTTCAAGTCATTGAATAATCAACCTCCCAAAAGGCAAAGAAAGGATCCTAAAAGCAGCAAAAGAAAAGAAACAAGTAACATGCAATGGAGCTCCAATATGAGTGACCTGAACTTTTTAATGGAAGCTTTATAGGCTAGGAGAGAGTGGCATGACACATTTAAAGTGCTAAAACAAAAAAGAAACTTTTATGCTAGAATAGTATATATAGCAAAAATACACTTCAAACATGAAGGAGAAATAAAGACTTTCTCAGCCAAACAAATGTTGAGAGATTTCATAAACACCAAACCTATACTGCAAAAAATGCTAAACAAAGTTTTTCAACCAGAAAGAAAAGGACATTAATGAGCAAGAAGGAATTATCTGTAGGTATAAAACTCACTGGTAATAGTAAGCACACTGAAAAAAAAAAAAAAAAAAAAACCAGAATATTATAACACTGTAGCTGTCGTGTATAAACTTTTCTTAAGTTAAAATCATAAATGATGAACCAATCAAAAATAATAACTACAATAACTTTTCAAGATTCAGTACAAAAAGGCATAAAGAAATATTACAAAAACTCCAAAAGTCAGGGGATAAAGTTGAAGTGTAGAGTTTTTATTAGATTTTGGATTGTTTATGTAATCAGTGCTAAGTTGTTATCAGTTTACAGTGATGAGTTATAAGATATTATTTACAAGGCTCATGGTAACCTCAAATTTAAAAACATATAATGGATATACACAAAATAAGAAGCAAGAAACTAAATCATATCACCAGAGAAGACCACCTTTACTAAAGAAAAACAGGAAGGACAGAAACAAGGAAGGCCACAAAACAACCAGAAAAGCAAATAGCAAAATGGCAAGAGTAAGTCCTTACTTATCAATAATAAAGTTGAATATGAATGGAAAGAAGACATACAAATGGCAAATAGGCATATAAAAAGGTGCTCAATATCACTGATCATCAGAAAAATACAAATCAATACTACAGTGATACATCTTCTCACCTCAGTTAAAATGGCTTGTATTGAAAATACAGGCAACAAAAAATGCTGGTGAGAATGTGGAGAAAAAAGAATCTTGTATACTGTTGGTGAGTATGTAAGTTAATACAACCATAATGGAGAACAGTTTTGAGAAAGGAAATCAGTAGAATGAAGAGATATCTGCACTCCTATGTTTGTTGCCACACTGTTTACAATGGCTGTGATTTGGAAGCAACTTAAGTGTCCATCTAAAGATGAATGGATAAACAAGATGTGGTACATACACATGATGCAGTACTATTTAGCCATTAAAAAAATGAGATTCAGTCATTTGCAACAACATGGATACAACTGGTGATCATGTGTTAAGTGAAAATAAGCCAAGGCACAGAAAGACAAACATAGCATGTTCTCATTTATTTGTAGGATCTAATAATCAAAACAACTGAAATAATGGACATAAAGTGTAGAATGATGATTATCAGAGGCTGGCAAGTGTAGTAGGGGACTTGGGAGAAAGAGGGGGTGGTTAATGAGCACAAAAAATAGAAAGAATGAATAAGACCTACTATTTGATAGCATGATAGGGTGACTTTAGTCAATAATAACTTAATTGTACATTTAACAATATCTCAAAGAGTGTAAATGGATTGCTTGTAACTCAAAGCATAAATGCTTAGGAGATGGATATACCATTCTCCATGATATGTTTAGTTCACATGGCATGCATGTATCAAAACAACTCATGCACTCCATAAATATATATACCTACTATAGACTCACAAAATTTTAAAAAATTAAAAAGTTAAAAAATTAAATATGCTATTTGGTTCAATAGCTACTAGATTCAGAGAATGTTAAATTCCTCCGGTTAATGTTGTAATTGATAATGAAAAAATAAAGACTATTAAATTTCCTAATTAATACATTTAATAGGCCGGGCACAGTGGCTCACGCCTGTAATCCCAGCACTTTGGGAGGCCGAGGCGGGCGGATCACAAGGTCAAGAGATCGATACCATCCTGACCAACATGATGAAAACTCATCTCTACCAAAAACACAAAAATTAGCTGGGCATGGCGGCATGTACCTGTAGTCCCAGCTACTCAGGAGGCTGAGGCAGGAGAATTGCTTGAACCCGGGAGGTGGAGGTTGCAGTGAGCCAAGATCACACCACTGCACTCCAGCCTGGCACCTGGCAACAGAGTGAGACTCTGTCTCAAAAAAAAAAAAAAAAAAAAATATATATATATATATATGTGTGTGTGTGTGTGTGTATATAATCTGTAAAAAAATATTTTATTTTAATTATTTTCAAAAATTCTTGGTAGTTAACAAATTGACAAAAATGTAAGTCACCTTGGTATGCTTAAAAGGAAGCAATATTTCAAGAGAAGATAAAGGCTGTATTAGGCAAACATTATATACTAACTGCATTCATGCAAGAAAGGATGTTATGATTAAGTTATCTAATAAAAGAACCAAGTCAGTTTGCTTATATATATTTAAGTAGGAGGTTTAAACAACATGACTCAGTTTTTGCCTATGACTTAAAACTTTTGGTCAACAACATATAAACCTGTCTCTTTATATTTCTTTCCTATTATGTTGACATAATTTTTTAGTTTTACACCTTGAAAACTTTGAATAACACCTAGAAAGAGTTGAATAACAAAAGCATGGTTTCAAACTTGCAGTGCAGTCTCACTGGATGTGCTCTTGCTATTTTCATTACTTTAGTGTATGTAAAGTAACTTGTATAATTAGAAAAAAGTAATGAGATCTCCACCTGCCAGGAGGTAGAAGGGTATATGTATATATATTTGAGACAGAGTCGCCCAGGCTGATGTGCAGTGGTGCAATCACAGCTCACTGCAGGCCAGGCTTGACCTCCCCAGGCTCAGCTGATCCTCCCACCTCAGCTACCCCAGTAGTTGGGACTACAGGTGTGAGCCACCATGCTTGGCTAATTTTTGTATGTGTTATAGAGACAGGGTTTCACCATGTTGCCCAGGCTGCTCTTGAACTCCTGGACTCAAGCTATCCACCCACCTTGGCCTCCCAAATTGTAGGAATTACAAGCATGAACTACCACGCCCAGCTGAAGGGTATTTTTTATTGTATTACAAAGGCAAAACTAATGCTGGCAAAAGCTCCCTTTCAAAGACTAGAACAACAAATTTCCTTCCAGATGCCTGGAGTGATGGTGGATGGGGGTAAGGGTGGCAAGGCCAGAGGCTCTGGGTAGTGAGAATAAGAAGACAATCACTAGTATAACACCCAGCATGCTAATTATCAGATTATAGGAAAATACGAAGGAAAAAACTAACAATCTGCAAGATGTTCTACCCTACATATAAGGAAGATGAGTAGCTGAAGCATCTCAAGAGAAAAGTGTTTGACAGCAAAGCAAGATGAAGCTGTGATGAAGGGTTTCAAGCATCTATTAGTGCAGAAAGAAGGAAAGACAGTGAAAGAAATGAAAGATGTGTTTTTCCTTTCATGCCAGGATTTGCACAACTTCAGATATTTTGTTTTTACAAGGGATGGTGAGAAGTGACTGAGGTCTTTTTCCCAGAGCTTGCATTATGCAATAAGGACAGTAAGTTTATGTTACAGTCAACACTCTGAGGTTTCTGTGTATCCAAAACTAAAAGTGAAAAGAAAATTGATGGCATTCACTGAATAAAAGGCTACCTTTCATAGAGGAAAGAATATTGCTGATCTATATGTACTAAGGTTTGAATTTTTCAAGTGATTTTTCTTAATTTTTTAAAGTAGAAGGAATAGATTTTCTCTGATTTAGCCACATTTTATCACCAGTAATCTTTCAACCAGCACCCTGCATCTGCAAACAAATGGATAGAATCAGCAAGAGAGTCTATATCATTTGAACAGAGTAAGGTAACTGATTTCTGCAGAGACAAAATCTCTAAATTTGAAGTTTCCAGGTTTGGTTTCTAGAATAATGGTTCCCAAATGGCAATCCATGGATCATGGTTCTGACTAGGTGTCTATTTTTCACTGGTCTGTGATAAAATTACAAAAAGTGCAATTTTATATGATCAGTTTATTCACTGTCTCTAAGAAGATTGTTCTTAATCTTTTGAATGTTTTTGAATTTAATATACCCTTTCTTATATGAAATGATAATAATATATTACAACATGTGTTATATACAGTATACAATCTTGGTAAAATGATAAGCTGGCAATCTTAGTCTTCAAATTTTGGGGAAGGGTATTTTATTTTAACTTCAAAGTTTTAAACTCAACAGATGTTCCAATTTTGTAATATATCAATTTCTAAGAGATTTAGAATCAATTGAGTATTTTTTCTAATGCCTTTGGATAACTCTGCCTATCATTCTCCCCTGTCAATAAATACCAGAATAGCACATTATATAATTGACTGACATACATATTTATACAGGCAGGTATCTGTTATTAATCAAAGAATCAAATACTTTCCTTAGGCTAATAGAATGTATGTAAAATATCAATAGACTATGACGCTTTCATTTTTGCTGACATAACCATCCAAGTTATATGACATTCTTTTAAAAAGGAAAACTGGAAAACAATATCATGACTGAGAACCAACAGTAACAGACAACAAAATATTAACCCATCAAGTCTTCAGGAATTGGAACTATAAGACACATAATGATAGTAGTTAATGTTTCAAAAAATAAAGGTGAAACTTAAAAATATTAAAAGTGGCAAGTGTATCTAAAAAAGAACAAAATAGAATGTCAGAATTTGACAATTTAATAATTTAAAAAATTGCATTTGTGGGTAACATCATTAAATTACAGTTAACAACATAGAAAACTGGAGACATCTTAAGAAATTGGTATGCCGCATGACACGGAAAAACACAGAGATGAAAAATAGTAAAAGGGATTTAAAAGATGTAGAATATGGAGTAAAAAGTTTTACTACCATATAATTGGAGTTCCAAAGCAGAGGAGGGAGACAAAGAGGCAGAGATAATGTCTGAAGATTTAACTGATGAGAATGTTACAGAATTTAAAGCAATAATCTGAGAGATTGTTGAACTGGTAGTTCAACAAACACAACAAATCTCAAAGGAGTTTACATAAAAAGGAATCCATCCTTGTGTGCATCATAACGAACGTAAAGAATACCACCAAGAGAAAAATCTTAAATGCAGCTAGAAAAGACAAGACTGATCACATACTAAAATGTATAAGTATACTGATGGCTGACTTTCTAAAAGCAACATTGTAACGTAGAATACAGTGAATTTGTATTTTCTTTGTGCTGAGGGGAAAAAAAGAGAAATCAACCTAGAAATCTATTCCCAGGAGAAATATATTTTAAGAAGGAATGTAGTCCAAGTGTGGTGCCTCATGCTTCTAATCACAGAACTTTGGGAAGTTTAGATAGGAGGATCCCTTGAGCCCAGGAGTTCAACACCAGCCTGGGCAACATAGTGAGACTTCATCTCTACAAGAAAAAATAAACAAAACTAGCCAGGTGTGGTGCCACAGGCCTGTAGTTCCAGCTACTCAGGAGGTTGAGGTGGCAGGATCGTTTGAGCCTGGGAGGTAGAGACTGCAGTGAGCCATGATTTTGTCAATACACGACAGCCTGCGTGACAGAGTGAGACCTTCTTACTGACTGCAACAAAAGAAAAGGATGGAATAAAGAGAATTTAAGGCTATCGAAAACTTATTGAGATTAATATCATCAGATCATCACTAAAAAAATGTCAAAGGAAATACTTTAAGCAGGAGGAAAATTTTCCCAGATAGAAGGCTCAAGATAAAAGAAGGAAAGAATAGTAACGAAAGTGGTAAATATGGACTCCAGAAGAATAATATTTCATGAAGTTATTACATAGAATTAAAATACATTACTGTCAATAATGTCCTCTAATATTCTCATATTAATTAGAGAGATTTAAAGAGATTAATTTAGGCATTGATAAATTAAGGAATTCACAGCTGAATTCTACCAGATGTACAAAGAAGAGCTGGTACTATTTCTACTGAAACTATTTCAAAAAAATTGAAAAGGAAGAATTCCTCCCTAATTTATTCTATTAGGCCAGCATCATCCTGATACCAAACCTGGCAGAGATATAACACAAAAAAGAAAACTTCAGGCCAATATCACAGATGAATATGGATGCAAAAGTCCTTAAAAAAAATACTGGCAATCTCTGATGGTAGTTTGTATTTCTGTGGAATCAGTGGTGATATCCCCTTTATCGTTTTTTATTGTATCAATTTGATTCTTCTCTTTCCTTTTTTATTAATCTGGCTAATGGTCACCGCATGTTCTCACTCATAGGTGGGTGTTAAACAATGAGAACACATGGACACAGGGAGGGGAGCATCACACACTGGGGTCTGTTGGGGGGTGCTAGGGGACAGTGGGGGATGTGGAGGGTGGGGAGGGATAACATGGGGAGAAATCCCAGATATAGGTGACGGGGGGATGGAGGTAGCAAACCACCTTGTGATGTATTTACCTATGCAACAATCCTGCATGATCTGCACATACACCCCAGAACCTAAAGTACAATTAAAAATAAATAAATAAATAGTGGTCCATCCAAAAGGCAGAAGCGCGCGCGCGCACACACACACACACACACACACACACAAATACTGGCAAACTGAATCCAGCACACCAAAAAATTGATCCATCATGATCAAGTAGGCTTCAATGCCAGGATGCAAGCCTGGTTCAACATATGCAAATCAATAAATGCAATTCATCACATAAACAGAACTAAATACAAAAACCACATGATTATCTCAATAGATGCAAAAAAGAGTATAGAAAAAGAGGGAACACTCACAGGTTCATTTCCCTGAGATTAGCATAACTATGTTATGAGAGCCTTACAAAGAAAAGAAAATTTTTAGGCCAATGTGTCTCATGCAATTGATGCAAAATAACAAGCAAATTATCGGTAAATCAAATCCACTTGTACAAAATATTAGAAACCATGATCATACTGGGCTTATCCTAGAATATACAGTTGATTTAACACTTAATAAACAATAATATAATGGTCTTAACCTGAGTTCCCATTCCACTCCACCCTCCACCCACACACAAGGATTTACATGCACATAATTATTTGGGGAAATTGAAACCAGGAAAGAGACAAAGCCAATAAAATTGAGTGTTCTCAAGTGCAGGCAACATGTCTTAGACTATTCTAGACCCATCTACGAAGCCACAAAGAACCCCAGAATTATCCATTTCAAGTAGAGAAGATAAAAATATTTTTGACTAGCTTGGGTTACTCCATGGGGCATTAGCTCCTTTTCCTTTCCTGTATGTGCATAACCAGGAAGTAGGTAATCAGGGCATTCAGTACCATGACATTTGAGAAGATCTTGAGGCAGAAAGTGAGAGATAAGAAGTACATCTGAGGCAAGAGCTGTGCTACACCTGCACAAAGCTGATGGGACTGACTTCCACCAGAATGAGTATGAGTAGAGAAAAAAGTGGACTGAAAGATATAATGTGCAGGCAGGTAGAATCCAATATGATAATTCACCATTTTAACAATTTAAAGGTGAAAAAGTCATCTCGAGTTGAAGGAAAAAAAAAGTATACAATGAAATTCAATATCTATTCAAAATAAAGCTCAGCAAACTAAAATAGAAGGAAAGATTTAACTTGGTATAAGGTTTTTAAAAAATAACTCCTTCAACAAATATGATCTGAATGGTAAAATATTAAAACTATTCTCTTAAAGAATAGAAACAGGAAATAACGACTGCTTTCAAAAATGCTTTTCAACATTTTACAAGAAGACCTGACCAGCACATGGGGCAAGAAAAAGGGTAAAGTGGGGAATAATAATTGGAAATTAATAAAATTGCCTTTATTTACAAGTGATAAGATTATCTGTATAGGAACCCAAAGTACTCTACAGATAAACAATTAGAATAAGGCAGTTTGGCAAAATTGTGGGCCATAAAACCATCAATTGCCCTTCTACATTCCAATAAAAAAATATATAGAAAATGCAAGAATAATATAAAGAACATTAGCAAAAACATCAAATAAGTTGCAAAAACCTTATGGAGATAATAACAAAATTTTAGAAAACTAGTTAAAATGTCTACATTGAGAGACTTATTGTGGCTGTGGATTGGAAGACTCAATATTATAGCAATGTCAATATGCTTCAAATTGAAATATAGATTCAATGCAATATCAAAATCTCAACAAGGGTGTGTGTATGTATGTATGTGTTTGTAAGTTCACAATATGATTCTAAAATTTACATGTAAGAACAAAGAATCTAGCATTGTCTTAACACTCAAGAAGTGAAACCATCATTTATCCAGAGTTTTTATAAAGCTATAATAAAGACAATGAAGTATTAGCAGAGGAATAGACAAATAAGTTAATGTAATGGAATTAATTACCCAAAAATAGATCAAAACATTTATTAAAATTTGATTTATGATAGAACTGGCACTGCAGATCAGTGTGGAAAAGCTGAACATATCGATAGTTCTCTAACAATGTACTCTCCATATGGCACTGAATCCCTACATATTGCTTGATAAACAGGGAAATATCCACATAGATTAAAAAAATTTAAATGTAAAAATCAAAACTGTAAACTTTTAGAAACAATGAAGAAAAATATTTTTGTGAATTTAAGGTAGATAATTCATTAAGCAAAACACATAACTCAAAAAACATAAATGAAAAAACAATCAAATTTGACTATGCTTAAATTTAAAGCTTTTCTTCACTGAAACACCATAAAATGAAAAGAAACATCACAAAAAATGAAAAAAGATATCTGCAACAAATAAATGACAAAGGATTAGTGTCTGAACTATACTTTCAAAAATCAATAAAAATACAGAGCCCTATAGACAATTCTGCAAAATCTTTGGGCAGTCACTTCAAGGAAAGGGAAGCTTAAATGGCCAATAAGAAGGCCATATGGAAGAAGCTCAACCTCATTATTAAGCAAAATGTAAAAATCATTCAAATGCGATACCATATCACACTCACCATATTGGAAAATATTTAAGTCTTATTGTATTATGTATTGTAAACAACGCAGAGCAACTCAAGCACTTATCCATAACTATTTTGAAATCCATTAGCATTATTTAGTAAAATTGAAGCCACATATACCCTATGACTCAGCAATAGCACTCCTAGGTATATAAACTTGATAAACTCTTGCAAGTGTACACTAGGAGAGAGAGAGTTACGTCAATGTTCATAGTAGCATTGTTTGTAGTAAGAAGAAGAGAATGAAATAACTAAATACCCATGAATAGTAGAATTAATAAATACATTCATGAGTAGTCATATACTGGGATTTTCTACACAGCAGCAAATAATAATGAATTTCAACTTGATAAAACAATATAGTCTAAGAACACAACATTTATCTTAAGAACAAAGCACACAAGAAAAAGCCACAGAAGAATGCCAGCAATATAATTTTTAAATAAAAAGATTAAACCATATGACCAAAAAGATAATTCTATAGGGATATAAACATATGTGGTAAAAGTATAAAGAAAAACCAGAGAATAATAAACACAAAATTCAGGATAAAACTACTTCAGTGAGATGAGGGAAAGGATGGGATACATGAAGGATTTAAAAGATATTAATAATGGTTTATCTTAAACTGGGTGGGTGAGAGAAGAATTTCAGTATTATTCATTATATGTAGTATATAATTTGTAAATATTATTTTATAAATATTTGTTAGTTAATAACTTTTAAAACAATGGAATTTCTTATTTTTTAATGAATGTGGTAAGCAGTACAAGACGAAATCCCAATTTAGCAGGTAAAACAAAATTTCTGGGGGCAATTTGCAATCACATATTGATGTGGTGTAATGATATCCTTTCTCTTTCACAAGAAGCAGTGTCCATCAAAAACATACCTGGAGAACAGCCAAATTCCAATGTTGACTGTCAACCTAAGAAAAACAATACAATCTCGGCACAAAACTGAAAACCTATTGAATGTTTTTTCGGTGTAGTTAAAAAGACCATACGTTGTTATTCCATTGATAAGAAAATAATAAGCAGCAGACAGTACAACCACAGGCTCATTGAACTTTATTGACTAGAATCTTATAAATTAGAGTCAGTTGTCCTGAATATGAAAGCAACACCTGCATAGGCTACAAAAACATCGGAGTTCTGAGTCAGGAAAACAAACTTATTGGAATTCAGATATAAATTTATAATCAATAGTACATTTTCTGAAATCAAATTTCTATGTAGATAAAAAAATGTTTCTGAACTTTCTCTTCTCAATATATGTAAGATATTAGGAAATTAGGACACCTAGAAATTGCTTTTCAGAAATGATTGGTCTAGACTTTTAGTGAGTTTAAGGAAAAAATCCTCATGTTTGATACGTAAAGATTTGTGGAAATTAATACCAATTCTCAATTCGTTGGGGTCATTAAAGTACTTCAAAAAACTACTAGTGACACAGCGAACTGAAAGAAAAATGGTATGAGTAATATTTTAAGCAATATTAATAAAAATTTCATCTACCATACTTATTCAAATACTTCATGCTTTTACCCCAAAGATTTTAAGGATGAGCTCATCCAAATATACTGTTTTAACAGGGTATATATCAGCAATCAGGGCAGCTTATAACAGTTTTTAGCATAAATTCCAAGGCCAGGTTTTATCACTATCAGAATCAGCAGTCCTCTGAAGAATCAGAAATTTAAAGAATTCTCTAAATGTTAGCCATTCCCTGGTTCTTTTCAGGGAACACTAAAAACGCATGCACGCACATGCACACACACACACACACACACACACACACACACACACACACACACACACACACACCCCTTTTTCCACATCTGAAAATCTCTTGAAAATCACTAGAGAAATGTAGGAGAAAAAATTCCATAAATTATCAGTGTTTTTTTTAAGACAGCAGATGAGGAATAATGCCCTGGTAATGGTGGTAAATAAATTATGTATGGAGACTGGGAGAGGCGGACCAGGGAATTCAAGCAGTGCCTCCCTCCAAAAAGCAGAGAGACACATCAAATAAGGCTTACCTGCTCGTTTTACAGGGACTTAGGAACTACAGAATTTTTGGAACTGAGGGGAAAAAAATGCTACTTGTTAGCAAAACTGTCTTCAGTATTGGTTTTGCCAGTGGCAAAAAACGCGATTACTTTTGCACCAACCAAATGCTATGCGGGAAACATAAAATCATGAATATATATGAGAGAAAGGAAAATATTTAAGTAAGTGTGGTGATTTCTAGATTTGCTAGGTATGATATAATGAACACATTGAATGAAGATGCTAAGAACAAATTTTCCCCTATGAAACTTTTTTTTTTACCTTATGCTGCCTTTTAGCCTAATCAAACTTATCTTATTTTTGTTTAGACAACCTCATGGAACAAAATAAATAAACATCCTATTAAATGAAGGTTTCATTTTTTTACATCATCTCTTTGCATAGCCTTTTGCAAATGCTTGATAAGAGACCATATAAGTGGAATGTAGATTTTATGGTAACCAATTTCAAGAACTGTTTCAATTACTGTAATGTTTCAGCACCAAGCAATGGACTGCATGATCAAGTAGTTGCTCACATTCACTTTTTGAGAAATAACTGGACCAGAAAGATATCTTGTGGTCCCTTAAGTCACATTAACATTGCTTTACTTATGACCAGTTCAGTCATCAATAAATGCAAAAAGTCAATAAATCTAACAAAATATATCAAAATCCTCAATGTATTCAAGGGAAAATATGATATTCCACAAGAAGATCCAAAATTAAAATATCCATTTTTTTTCTTGCAGGAATATATATCTTTTCTGGAAAAAAATTTAAATTCTCTCTAAAAAATACCTCATTTTATATAAAAATTTTAGTGGTTGATAAACATCTAACTCTTGGCACACAAAACTAGTTTACTTAATTCCCTGGGCAGTATATTATGACCCAGAGAGGTTATCCCAAAAGAATATCTAGAAATCAGAGTCAGAGACACCACCGGCAATATCAGCTGTCTTTTTTCCAATTTTCTTTTCATAAGTGAGAATATAAATTATACAAATTCCGATTGTTTTTCACCCTATTTTGTTAAAAATAAAAGTCAGTATAGCCTATTATTTATAGCCAGAGTGAAATAACATGTATTTAAATTTCATAAAGTTTTCTGCAAACCTAATTTGCAATTTATTTTGCTTATACTTTGTGTTTTTCTCTCTCCCAATTCTCCCATCATACTCACTCCCTGGTGACCACCATTTTACTCTCTGGTTCTTTGAGTTCAATGTTTTTAAAAAAATTTTATGTAAGAATGAGATCATGTATTTGCCTTTCTGTACATGGGTTATTTCATTTAAAATGATATCTTCCAGTTTCATCCATATTGTCACAAATGAAAAAATATTCTTCCTTTGTAGAGCTGAAAAATACTCTGTGTGTGTGTGTGTGTGTGTGTGTGCGCGCACACACACACACACACACATTTTATCTATTAATTGATGAACACAGGTTGATTCAATGTCTGGCTATTGTGAATAATGCAGCAATAAGCATAGGAGTGAAGATACTGCTTTTGACAGAATCATTTTATTTCTTTTGGATATACACTTAGTAGTTGAATTGCTGAATAATGTGGTAACTTTTTTAGTCTTTGAAAAACTTTTAATTTTTTTCCAACTTTAAGTTCAGGGATAGATGTGCAGGATGAGCAGGTTTGTTACATGGGTAAATGTGTGCCAAGGTGGTTTGCTGCACAGATCATCCCCATCACCCAAGTATTAAGCCCAGTGTTCATTAACAATTCTTCCCAATGCTATTACTCCTCCTATTCCACACCCTCCAACAGGCCCCAGTGTGTATTGTTTCTTCCCCATATGTCCATGTGTTCTCATCATTCAGCTCCCACTTACAAGTAAGAACACACAGTGATTGGTTTTCTGTTCCTGTGATAGTCTGCTAACAATAATGGCCTCCAGCTCCATCCATGTTCCTGCAAAGGACATGATCTTGTTCTTTTTTGTGGTTGCATAGTATTATTTGGTGTGTATATACTACATTTATTTATCCATTCTATCATTGATGGATATTTAAGTTTATTCCATATCTTTTCTACTGTAAATAATGCTGCAATAAACACAAGAATGCATGTATCTTTATAATAGAACAATTTGTATTTTTTTGAGCATACATCCACTAAACGGATTGCTGATTTGAATGCTATTTCTGCCTCTGGGTCTTTGAGGAATTGCCAGACTGTCTTCCACAATAGTTGAAGCAATTTACACTCCCAACAACAGTGCAAAAGTATGTCCATAACCTCACCAGCATCTGTTGTTTTCTGACTTTTTAATAATAGACATTCTGACTGGTGTGATATGGCATCTCATTTTGGTTTTGATTTGCATTTCTCTAATAATCAGTGATATTGAGCATTTTTATGTTTGTTGGCCACATGTATTTCCTCTTTTGAGGTGTCTGTTCGTGTCTTTTGCCTACTTTTTAATTGGTTGTTTGTATTTTTTTCTTGTAAATTTAATTTCCTTATAGATGCTGGATATTAGACCTTTGTCAGGTAGATATATTGCAAAAATATTGTTCCATTCTCTAGGTTGTCTGTTTACTTTGACGATAGTTTCTTTTGCAATGCAAAAGCTCTTTCATTAGCTCCCATTGGTCAATTTTTGCTTTTGTTACAATTGCTTTTGGCATCTTTGTCATGAAATCTTTGCTAATGCCTATGTCCTGAATGGTATTGCCCAGGTTTTCTTTCAGGTTATTTTATAGTTCTGGGTTTTACATTTAAGTTTTTAATCCATTTTGAGTTGATTTTTGTATATGGTGTAAGGAAGGGGTGCAATTTCAGTTTTCTGCATATTACTAGTCGATTACCCAGCACCATTTATTAAACATGGAATCCTTTTCCCATTGCTTGTTTTGTTATTTGGTTTCTTGAAGATCAGATGCTTGTAGGCATGTAGTCTTATTTTCCTTGGTCTATGTGTCTGTTCTTATAGCAGTACCATTCCGTATTGGTTACAATAGCCCTGTAGTATCATTTCAAGTCTGGTAGTGTGATGCCTCCAGCTTTGTTCTTTTTGCTTAGGATTGCCTTGGATATTTTGGATCTTTATCGGTTCCATGTAAATTGTAAAATAGTTTTCTCTAATTCTGTGAAGAATGTCAATGGTAGTTTAATGGAAATAGTACTGAATCTATAAATTACTTCAGGCAATATGGCCATTTTCACAATATTGATTCTTCCTGTACATGAGCATAGAACGTCTTTCCACTCATTTGTGTTATCTCTTATTTCCGCGAGCAGTGGTTTGTAGTTCTTCTTGAGGAGGTCCTTCACTTCCCTTGTTACTGTATTCCTAGGTATTTTACTCTTTTTGTGGCAATTGTGAATGGGAGTTCATTTGTGATTTAGTTCTCAGCCTGCCTATTATTAATGTAAAGAAATGCTAGTGATTTTTGCACCTTGATTTTGTATCTGAGACTTTGCTAAAGTTGTTTGTCAGCTTAAAAACTTTTGATCTGAGACAATTGGGTTTTCTAAATATAGGATTATGTCATCTGCAAACAAAGATAGTTTTCTTCTCTTCCTATTTGAATACCCTATATTTCTTTCTCTTGCCTTATTTTCCTGAGCACAAATTCCAACACTATGTTGAATAGAAGTGGTGAGAGATGGCATCCTTGTCTTGTGCCAGTTTTCAAGGGGAATGCTTTCAGCTTTTGCTCATTCAGTATGATATTAGTTGTGGGCTTGTCATATATGCCTCTTATTATTTTGAGGTATGTTCCTTCAACACCTAGTATACTGGGAGTTTTTAACATGAAGGGATGTTACATGTTATCGAATGCCTTTTCTGCATCTATTGAGGTAATCATGTGGTTTTTGTTTTTAGTTCTGTTTATGTGATGAATCACATTTATTGATTTATGTATGTTGAACCAGCCTTGCATCTTAGTGTTTAAATCTACTTGATCATAGTGGGCAAGCTTTTCGATGTGCTGCTGGATTCAGTTTGCCAGTATTTTGTTGAGGATTTTTGCATCAATATTCATCAGGGATATTGCCCTGAAGTTTTTGTTGTTATTGTAGTTGTTTTATCTCTGTCAGGTTTTGGTATCAGGATGATGCTGGCCTCATAAAATGGGTTAGGGAGGAGTCACTTCCTTTCAATTTCTTGGAATAGTTTCAGTAAGAATGGTACCAGTTCTTCTTTGTACCTCTGGTAGAATTCAGCTGTGAATCCATCTGGTCCTGGGTTTCTTTTAGTTAGTAGGCTATTCATTACTGCTTTGATTTCAAAACTTATTATTGGTCTTCTCCAGGATCCAATTTCTTCCTGATTCAGTCTTGGGAGGGTGTATGTGTCCAGGAATTTATCTATTTCTTCTAGATTTTTTAGTTTATACACAGTCATGTTTATATTATTCTCTGATGGTTGTTTGTATTTCTGTGGTATCAGTGGTGATATCCTCATCATTTCTGATTGTGTTTATCTGAATCTTCTCTGTTTTCTTATATTTTGGTCTAGCTATGTTTTGCTTTTACTTTCAAAAACTATAACATGCCAAAATAACCTTAATGTATGGGTGGTATACATGAACTATTCATTTGTTCTTTAAGTCACTTTTTTTTTTCACTCAAAGTATCTTCTTTACACTCCAGTTTCTTGTTCCAAGTTCTTAGTTTGGAATGACTGACTGAAATCTTCCCAAAGCAGAGATGATTATTGCCAGAGCCCTACATAACCTTACTAATGCTCAGTCACTCAGAACTACTCCATCTGGGTTTCCGTCCATCCAAAGAACCAGCTGCTCTAAACAAATGCCTTACTCATCTCGCCTGTTGTATCACAAGATGAAATATGCTACTTCCATAATTACTGTTCTCAACTTTTGAATAGAGCCAGCAACCAACTAACAATTTGTTTGGTACACAAGCTGTTGTTAATTTTTTGGTCATATAATTGGGTATAGGGATTACTTTATTACTGCTGACTAGAAGCAGCTGTGCTCCATGACAACCTAATGTAGACACTGCATTAGCTTACACATGGAATATGAATCTATGAAACAGGTAAATATCAAGAGCTAACATGTGGAAGATGCCGAGTATCCGAGGAAGTCAATTACTAGAAGAAAATGTTCAGACTAAGAAGGATGACTTATATCAGAAAGTTATAGTTTTCAATTGCTCTTTATTGGCAATAACCTGGGGGTACAGCTTGCTGGGAGAAGTGGAACATTTTTTACGCTATCCTGAGAGAATTTCTGTACATTCTTCTCTGGCCCCAAGACTAATTCTTACAAGAATAGTAGCACTAGGAATAAAAGAAATGCAAGACAGAGAAAGACAGGCAGCCAAATCTATCTTTACTAAACCTCAGACACGAATAAATGAGAACAACTATGCAAACTGTCCTTCATATCAATCACATACACTCTGTACTAGAATCTGAGAGAAGAAACTCTGCTGTCTTTCTAATACCTAGATAGACATCTGTTTTGTAATAGATGCTAAAGAAATATTTGCTTAAGAAATGTGGAAGAACATTTTTTTTTGTTTTTTTATAATTCTTTCATTGGTTTTTTTTTTTTTTTAAGTTTCAGGGTACATGTGAAGGATGTAGAAGTTTCTTATATGGGTAAACATGTGCCATGGTGTTTTGCTGCACCTATCAACCCATCACCTAGGTATTAAGCCCAGCATGCATTAGCTCTTTTCCCTAATGCTCTCCCCATCCACCTTCCCCCAACAGATCCCTGTAAGTGTTGTTCCCCTCCCTGTGTCCATATGTTTCAGTGTTCAGCTCCCATTTATAAGTGAGAAAATGCAGTGTTTAGTTTTTTGTTCCTGCATTAGTTTGCTGAGAATAATGGCTTCCAGCTTCATCCATGTCCTTGCAAATGACATGATCTCATTCTTTTCATGGCTACACAGTATTCCATGGTGTATACATACCATGTTTTCTTTATCCAGTCTATCATTGATGGGCATTTGGGTCAATTCCATGTCTTTGCTATTGTGAATAGTGCTGCAATGAACATACGTGTGCATGTATCTTTATAACAGAATGATTTGTATTCCTTTGGGTATATACCTATAATGGGATTGCTGGGTCAAATGGCATTTCCAACTCTGTAACACTGGGGAATCACCACACTGTCTTCCACAATGGCTGAAGTAATTTACATTCTCACCAACAGGGTAAAAGCATTCCTATTTCTCCACAACCTCACCAGCATTTGTTGTTTCTTGGTTTTTTAATAATTGCCATTCTGACTGGTGTGAGAAGGTATCTCACTGTGGTTTTGATTTGCATTTCTCTAATGATCAGTGGTGTTGAGCTATTTTTCATACACTTGTGGGCAGCATGTATGTCTTCTTTTGAGAAGTGTCTGTTCATGTTTTTGCCCACTTTTTAATGGGGTTGTCTGTTTTTTTTTTTCTTGTAAATATGCTTAAGCTTCTTGTAGATTCTGGATATTAGCCTTCTGTCAGAGGGATAGATTGCAAAAATTTTTTTCCATTCTGTAGGTTTTCTGTTCACTCTGATGATAGTTTCGTTTGCTGTGCAGAATAATATGCCTTATAAATTAGTTTATAGTGCAGATAAACTGGAAACAACCCAAATGTCCTTAATTTGGTGATGAACTACATAAATTATAATACATCCACATAATAAAATAACATGCAGCTGTTATAATAGAAAGCTGTATTTATATAAATAGAAGGATATTCACAATAAATGTTTAATTAAAAAACGAAGACACAAGACAAGTTGTAGAATATGCTCCCATTATGGTTAGAATGAAGGCAGATACACACAGATATAATTATATATGCATAGAATATTTCTGGAAGAATACCTAAGAAATTGTTAATATAAATTATATCTAAGAAACGGGACAGAAAGCATGAGAATTAGGGTTGGGATGCTCATTTGTCACTATAACTTTTGGACTATTAGAGTATTTTCCATATGCATTAATTATCCCAAAGAAAAGATAAATTAAAATAAAGAACATAATGTAATTTTGACTACATAAAAATGTATAGTTCAAGAAATAGCCCACTTTTTTATGGGACTGTTTATGTTTTTCTCGTTGACTTGTTTGAGTTCCTTGTAGACTCTGGATATTAATCCTTTATTGGATGATAAATATTTTCTCCCATTCTATGGGTTGTCAGTTTACTCTGCTGATTACTTCTTTTGCTGTGCAGAAGTTTTTTAGTTTAATTAAGTTCCATCTATTTATCTTTGTTTTTGTTACATTTGCTTTTGGGTTATTGATTATGAGGTCTTTGCGGAAGCCAGTGTCTAGAAGGGTTTTCCTGATGTTATCTTCTAGAATTTCTATGGTTTCAGGTCTTACATTTAAGTCTTTGATTCATCTTGAATTGATTTTTGTATAGGGTGAGAGATGAGGATCCAGTTTCATTCTTCTACCTGTGGCTTGCCAGTTACCCTAGCACCATTTGTTGAGTAGAACGTCCTTTTACCATTTTACCCAAAAACCTATTAAAATTTAAAAAATAAATTAATAAAAATAAAAATGTACACTGGAAGAGATAAATAATTAACCAAATTCTTTCAGCACACACATCTTAGTATACTCGGAATAAATCTGACCATTTTTAGGTCATTTGAGAATGTAGTATAGGGCTCCCATAATGCCTAGTTTCTTGCTATTCCTGTTCTGTGTTATACTTTCTCAAGAGCCTGTCCTTCAGTAATGATTTATTGAGAGGTATAGAACTGAGAGGTATAGAACAGATTGGATTTTAAGTAAAATTATGAGGAAAACTTAGTTAATCTTTAACAAAATTTTCTCCCCTCTTTATTTCTGTATAGCCTACCCAGGGCCTGCATGCACACCTGTACCTTAACTTCTAAAAGAACTCACATGCAATATCTTCCTAGAGGTTTTACAGGAAAGGACGAATGGTGTTTCATATCCTACTAATAATTAAGTCAATTTTGCTCATTTGAGCTTCATTAAAATAAATGTTACAACCTCAGTCCTCATAGACAAAATTAAAAATTGAAGACTAATATTTAGAAGGCAAAAAATAGAAATAATCCAACTGTGTTTAATTATGTGTGGCTTAAATAAATAAATAAATAAATAACAAAAAAAGGAAAATAATTCTTTACCAATAATCTTCATGAGTAATCCTTTTAAAAATCAGGGTAAAGTTTTTCATTTTCTACTTTTTCTTCTTATAATAAATTACAATTCTGTGCAAAAAACAAACACAGGCCCTTTTCAGAGTCAGCATTTATGCACCAAGTAGTCAAAGTAGTCATCCCCTAATACTAAAAGTCTTCCCCTTCGGTTCTCTCGTTGTTGGGTTATCTAAGGCCTTTTCACAATTTAAATTTTAAAAATCAGAAAAATTCAATGTATTAATGTCTATTAAAGAGTATCACATTTTGCTTTTTATTGGTCATATATTCTATTTCACAATGGGGCAATGTGGGGGTGGGTCTTTTTTAATCAGGTACTAGGCCAAGCCAGTTGAGTGAGTTATCTGGAGTCAGGAAGACTTTGTAGATTTCCAACCACACAATGAACCTATATAATGAACCACAGTTGCAGGCAGATATTTCATGGTTCAGCAAATCTCTGCCCAAAGCTGACGGGAGCTATGACTCAGAAAGAGGAAATGAGATAAAAGCAGAAGGAAATTTGGTTTCTGCTGGTACATGATTTTGCTCCTTGAAATATGAGAGGAATGAATTGGGTAAAATAAATCTGAATTTTGGCCTATCATGTACCTTTGCCACATGTCTTTCACTACTGGATGGGCTTGATAATGCCGATAAAAGAGCAAGCTCTTGATTTTTGTTTGACACACCAGTGACATCTCTTAGGAGCCCTGCATACTTGAAGAAAGGAAGTTCTCTTTATTTATAATACATTAGAAGGCAGTAAAAGTGACTTTTAAGAAGGCTTTGAAATAGGTTTTTTAAAAAGCAAAAGAAAAACACACAAAAAAAATCACAAGAAATTTCAAGACATTTAAGAAAGAAAATATATATCTTATGGCCTCTCAATCCTGACAGTTCCCTTAAGTAGAAAATTATATTTAATTAGATATATGTTGCCTTAAGGACAAGTATATATTTAATCTTCTTAATTTCCCTCATTTGGTACATTCTGACAGAACAAAAAATACATTACCTTTAATATATCATACAGTATATTACATCTATATATGAAGTATATCAAGTATAATATGCTACAACTACATTGACACAATGAATGAAATTTGTTTGTAGCACTTTCTATCAAAGTGGAAAAGAAAAACTAAATGTATTATTTCCTGCAAGAATAAAAACATTTATATATCTAACCATAATAAATTAAACATATTTTATGCATGTAGAAGACAAAAATTTTATTTGAAAAATGTTTTGTTGATTTTAATAGCATATATATATGATTTATAAATACTAATTTTGGAAAGTAAGTCTAATTTTTGAAGCAAAATGTAATCTACTCACAGTCATGTGCCACTTAACAATGGGAATACGTTCTGAAAAATGTGTCAGGCAGTTTGTTTTTGCGCAAACATCATAGAGTGCACTTATATAAACTTAGATGGTAAACCTACCAGCACACCTAAACTAAATAATATTGCTCCTAGACTACAAGCCTATACAAATGTTACTGAATTGAATACTGTAGGCAATTGTAACATAATAGTATTTGTGTATCTAAACATATCTAAATGTAGAAAAGGTACAGCAAAAATACAATATATAAGATTACACCTGTATAGGACACTTACTATGAATGGAGTAACTTTCAGAACTGGAAGTTGCTCTGGGTGAGTCAGTGGGTGAATGGTGAGTAAATGTGAAGGCTTAGGACATTATTATTTACTACTGTAGACTTTATTAATTTTGTACACTTAGGTGATACTAAATTTATTTAAAAATATTTCTCTTTCTTCAAAATAAACAGCTTACTCTAACTTTTTTACTTTATGAACTTTAGATTTTTAACTGTTTGATTCTTTTGTAATTGCAATTAGTTTAAAACACAAACACATTGAGAGGCTGTACAAAATATTTTCTTTTTTATATTCTTATTCAATAAGCTTTCATATATTTTTAATATTTAATTTTCTATCTTTTACTTTTTAAATTTTTTGTTAAGACACAAACACACACATTAGCCTGGCCTACACAAGGTCATAATCATCAATATCACTGTCTTCTGCCTCCACATCTTGTCCCACTGGAAGGTCTTTGTGGGTAATAATACACATGGAGCTGCCACCTTCCATAACAATGTCTTTTTTCTAGAATACCTCCTGAAGGACCTACCTGGGCTGTTTTACAGTTAACTTTTTTTAAAAAATAAGGAGTACACTCTAATGATAATAGTATTAATAATAAATACATCAACCTGTAACATAATTTATAATCATTATCAAGTATTGTACACTGTACATAATTGTTTGTGCTATCCTTCTATATGAATAGCAGCACAGTAGGTTTGTTTACACTGGCGTCACCATAAACACATGGTAATGTTTTGCACTATGACATTTCGACAGCTACAATGCCACTAGGCAACAGGAATTTTGCAGTCCCATTATAATCTTATGGAACCACTATCACATATATGATCTGTCACTGACCCAAATGTTATGGGGTGTATGACTGTATTTGCATTTGTTTTAATGACAAGTAAAAACTCTTCAAAAGTAGAATCCTTATTTTAAATATATTTCTATCCTCCTTAGTGCCTAACACAATCCCTTACACATGTGATGTTTAATTTATAGTATTATAGTTGAGCCCTATTTATTTCCTAAAGGATTTGAAGAAACTATCTATCTGTTTCTGATAGAATGTTTGTCTTCCTCCAAATTTCATATGTTGAAGCCTTAACTCCCAATGTGATGGTATTTGGAGATTGGGCCTTCCGGAGGTAATTAGGATTAGATGAGGTCATGAGAGTAGAGCTCTTATGATGGAATCTGTGCCCTTATAAGAAGAGACATCAGAGCTTGCTCTTTTATTCTCTCTGTTTCTCTCTCTCTCTGACATGCACAAAGAATCTGTTTTGTTGGCACATTGATCTTAAATGTTCCAGGCTCCAGAACTCTGAGAAATAAATTTCTGTTGTTTAAGCTGCCCAGTCTATCATAATTTGTTATGGCAGCCTGTGGTGACTAAGACATTATCAAAATAAAGTGTAATGTAATTCATGATAATAAAAACGATAAACAGAATAGAGCACATCAAAGAGATTTAGAGAAACTAAACGTTCTTAGGTACCTGAGATATATTAGTTACTACTATTTGGGACTGACATTTTCTTAGTTTTCTAGCTACTAAGACAATGGGAAACATGCTGGATTACACAGCATTGATAATTTGAGAAAAAAAAATCAAACATTCTACCCATTTTAAAATTTCATCTAGAATGATAACACCAAAATGCAGAAGCTAGGTGGAAAAGCCTCAGGAGCCAGCCCAAGTATCGTGAGTAAATATGTCAATCCAATAGAAAGCCTAAGGTGTGGGTAGCATTTGAATAAGATCCATTAAGTCACCCACAGAAACAAGTTTTCATCCTCTCTCACTTTGAAAAGATGTCCTATGTCTAGTTAATAAGCATCAACCTTCACTGCTGGAAAAGTCCAATAGTTCAAAAATAACTTTTACTAATTTTGCTGAAATGCCTAAAGGTCTACTTAAGATTGAGGGAAACTGTCTTCAATCATTTACCATTAAGATGCAAATTGAACTTCTCATTTAATAAATGTTGAAAACCATTTTAAAAACGTTTTAGTGTACATGGAAACTTCTTTTATACAGTGACAATTTATATGAGGAAATATTTTGGAAAATGTTTATAAAGAGGAAATTTAAATGAATGTTGCAATATTCTTTTAGAATTGTGAGGTATACACTGATTTTGAACAAAAAAAAACCTTTTTATCTCACATTAAGTAGCCAGTGAACATATTTTGGTTTATTTTAGAATTTTTAAAAAAATTCTAGAATACAAATATTGCATGTTCTGGACATCAATCACCATTTGTCTTTGACTGAACTGCAAATGGTATGGAAAATTGGGTTGATTGCTTTTTGATATCTGTCAGGACGTACCCTGAGATTTTCTTTTTTGATTAAACTATTAATATCACCAAGCTTTCTTGTAATTTGCCTCTTTCTTCTAAAAATTGAGTATGGATACAACAATGGTGGACACATGTCATAGTACATTTCAAACCCTTCACATGTATACTAAATACCAAAAGGTCAGGTGCGGTGGTTCACACCTGGAATCCCAGCGCTTAGGGAGGCGAAGGCAGGTAGATCAGAAGGTCAGGAGGTCAAGACCAGCCTGGTCAAGATGGTGAAACCCCATCTCTACTCTACAAAAAGTAGCAGGGCGTGGTGGTGGGCACCCGTAATTCCAGCTACTCAGGAGGCTGAGGCAAGGAACTGCTTGAATCTGGGAGGCGGGGGTTGCAGTGAGCCAAGATCATGCCACTGCACTCCAGCTTTGACAACAGAGTGAGACTCCGTCTAAATAAATAAATAAATACCATGCATGAACCCTAAGGTCAAATACGAACTTTGAGTGATTATAATATGTCAGTGTGGCTTCACCAATTGTAACAAACCACTCCGGTGGGGGATGTTGATGACAGAGGTGGCTATGCATGTGTGGGAGGCAGGGAGTATATGGGAAATCTGTATCTTTCTCTCAACTTTTCTGTGAAACTGCAACTGCTCTAGAAAATAAAATGTACTTTAAAACCGGATACAGAAAAATGAATTTCAATGTGAGAATGTTTTTGATTAACTATACTCAAATTAATTGGTATGTGATTGCTTCATGAGAAACAGTAGGTAGGAAAAGAAAAAGGCAGAGTCAAAATACTTTTGAAATTAAAATCAGTGTCCAACTTACCATCATAAACAAATACTGCAACACTCAACTATTTTCCTTCTTTTCTTTCCAAACTGTTTCCACAAATTAGTTGTCACTGTATAAAAGAAGTTGCTATATGTACAATGGTAACCATGGTATCCTTCATATTATCTGCATAATGCATGTTTAATTCATTCTTGTGCAAAGCATAATTCAAATGTAGCAAAATTTAGTTTTTCCAAAGCATCATTATTGTATGAAATGTATACAGTCAAATCATAGATACTGCCACAATGGAGAAAAAAAGGAAGAAAGCAAAGAGGAAAAAAGAATTTGGTTACTATTATTTGAGGATTGCATGACCACCAAATCCGTCACAAATTGTTTTAAATAAACCTGTATGACTTACAGAATCCTAGCCATCCTAATTTGTATCTCTACTTTATGACCAAAAGGTGGCACTGTTCCATTTATTATGAGTTTGGCATCTAGTACATGGTGCTATAGTCAGTCACTCTGTAATGTTCTCCACTGAAACTAGCAAGGCGTGCATCATTAACCATTCTGCTTCACAGGCCCTGATATCAAGAGGATCATACCAGCAGCTACTCTGACATAACTCATTAAGAAACTGTTGTAAATAAGAATCTTGTAGAAAAGTATAACGGCAGGTTAAATCAGCTCCCCCACCTTGGAAGGAAACTAAATCCTTGTGGCTGACCTGCTATTGGGAAGAAATAAATTACTATTTGCATCACAAAGGATGGAGGCATTCCACAAAGTGGGGAGACAGCTACAGTTAAGGCTGTGGCATTTGATTCACTTTTCTCTCCAAGCCCCAACCAAGCAAGGTGATTTATTCTCATGAGCAATGACTGAAATGTTTACTTATTCACCTGGTCAGGCAGCCAGCCACAGGCACATCTTAAACAGCTATGGGAAATGGTTTTAACTGACCTTAGAGGTTCCTGATTAAAAGCAAGACAGGTGTCTAACTTTCTGAGACAAATTAGCTAAAATGAAAAAAAAGAAAAACCTGACTGGAGGCTTTACCCAGTGCCTCATCAGCATGCAACAACAGTTCTTTATGGTTTAAATCAAACAAGAAAAAGAAGATCCTAATACAAATGCAGAAACGATCAGTGAAATTTCCCATCACCTACTACACAGTCAGCAGCAGGGGACAGAAAACGGGGTTGTTCAGTGTCTCTTCTTTTTGGTAGAAACACGATGGCTATGAATGAAGAATTAAGATGCAGCTCCCTAAGCATTATACTCTACAAAATACAGATGCTATACTAAACATAATAGCATTCCATTTTAACAGCTTGTATTTATGTTACATTTTTCTCCATCTCATAGATTCATTTTAAGTTTTAAACCTGGCTGTAACAAAGGATGGCAACAGAGTTGTTTACACTACAAAGATATATTTAATCTTTATTTCCTTGTCAGTAATTATATTCTGAGGTCAAAACACAATGGAATAATTACCTGAGTAACATGAGGCAAAAATGAAAAAAAAAATCAGAATCTGGATTACTTGTATAATAGAATTCTTCAATTCTTCACTTTTTGCTCCAACAGTGGAAATGTGACCTTTTAATGCAATGGTATAGCATAGCTGAAATGGCTCATGTTGACAGGAATGAAAGAGAGGCCAGTCAAATTCAAATGATGGAATTCTCTAATTACTGAACCATATAGCAGAGCACCTGCCTACTCTCCATCCCTGCCCCAGCACATATAGTACTCTAGTGTATGGCCTTTTGTTGAACACTCAAAGCAGTTGGTAGCTAGCATATTGCTTTGTGAACAAAAAGCAGGATGCTTTCTGAAATCACTGGTCAGGGAGCTTGCAATCACATGCATTAGGAAACAGGTAAAAATCTCACTATCATGAAAAGGGGACTTCAGAATTCATTTTTGTTGTACTGATATTTCATTAAAGGTCCACAGAAGCTGGAATATTATAAGCTGATGCCTAGTCTGTTTCTGTCTTTGAATTAAAAGGTGAAAAGCAGCATTTTAGATATTGATGGAAAAAATAAAGAGGACATAATCCATGTGGAGGGGTAGTAGGAGGTGGTAAGAGACATTTCATGTGGACACCTACAACCACCCTGTCTCAATGTCTTACTCCTTTCTTTTGAACTTGCAGGTACGTTGTTTTTATACTGTTGTGTACATATTTTGTTCTGGTAGGTAGTGTGGAAGTTTGTTTTTTTTTTTTGTTTGAAGCATATTACTAGTGGTCAAGAAGTGTACTGAACCTTTTGAGAAGAGAAAGGAGGTGTTGGTAATGGCTGCTAGGTAGTAATTCAAGAGAAATGAAACAACCAGAGCTACAGCTTATTTCTCCTCCTGTCCCTTCCTGCTCCTACCAGGATGCAAAGAAACCACAAAATAAATCAGGGGGCACTTTTCATACATTGATGGTAGTCATGTAAACAGAAATGTGCCTGAAATAATAATTCTCACCTAAAAAGTACTGCCTGAAATAACAACATCAAATTTCAAACAGTTAACTGTAGCTTTTATGCCATTGCATATACACATGTAATTAACAGCAAGATCAACATGAAGGAGCCTATCTAGCACCTGTTTGAGGTGCCAGGTGAGGCTCTCAATAACTTCACATTTTGCTCCTGTTAAATTTTCCCAGACTGCAATGTTGTACCATTCATGTTCCCTGACTATTCTTTGCTATTTATTGAAGTCTGTCTTCCTGCATGTTCTAATTTAATCCCCAACGTCTATATGATAGTCACTGTATATCTCCTCCCATAAATACATATTTCTCTATATTGCCAGTAAATGGTAATGATACCCTATACATAGCAGCATTTTAGGAAGTTTTTGGTTGCTACTGCTATTAACTCAGTTGATTTTTGATATCCAGGATTCCAGCTAATTTCTAAGATAAATATGGTTACATAAAAAGTCTTTTACAAAAGATGAGCTTGTCCAAGAAATCATAAACTATTAACTGATTATCTAATAACCAGTTAACTATTAATATTAGGTAGAGACAGAAGGATATGTGCATATCAGAGGTGGTGACTAAAAACACAGTACGAAAAATTGTATGTTTATGCCAGGTAAAACCAAGATCAATTCTACAACACAGGCAGTTTCTAGAGGATATACAACTAAGTGCACAGCTGTACAATCTGGAAATCTCATGGAAAATTATTCTTCTAAGATTGAGCCATCAAAAGCATGTTATCAAACCTAAGTGGTCGTGATAAGCATACCGCCTTTCAGCCAAATTCAAGTTATATGCAGATCTTTTCAACACAAATTTAAACGGCACACAAATGTGACTGGTGATATAAAATGTGTTGTAACAACTTATTAGCTGAAATTACCATTTAAATCCCTTTAAGACCAAGTTAAATAAAGGAGAAAATCCATACATCCTTTTACTGTGGAAAACATGCTATTAACAAATGTGGGTGGTCTTTCAGAGGGAATGGCAGCAGTGATTACAAAACCATAGAGTTTCTGTTGCAGTGTAAGAGTTGGAAGGTACATTTAACCTAATGCTATTCAAGTCAATTCAAGGCAACTGTCTCAATAGTTTGCATTCATAAACAATTAAGACCCATTTTCAGGCAATTTAAAAATTTTCATTTCAAATAAATTTTGGAGTACCATAAAAATAAAGGATTTCATGATATTGCCTTACCTTTCATTTTACTTTAAGGAAAAACTTTTTTGCCCTTCCTATAATATTTAATTCTTTTATTTTTTCACTCATTAGAACCAGAATTACAATCATAGCAATACGTGGTAATTGCAGAAAATTTAGACAACACATACTCTATTTCTATTTTAAGTCAGAAATTGCCAGCCGGGCGCCATGGCTCACCTCTGTAATCCCAGCATTTTGGGAGGCAGAGGCGGGCAGATCATGAGGTCAGGAGTTTGAGACCAGCCTGAACAACACGGTGAAACCCTGTCTCTACTAAAAATACAAAAATTAGCTGGGCGTGGTGGTCCGTGCCTGTAATCCCCGCTTCTCAGGAGGCTGTGGCAGGAGAACTGCTTGAACCTGGGAGGCAGAGTTTGCAGTGAGCCGAGATCCTGCTACTGCACTCCAGCCTGGGCAATAGAGTGAGACTCTGTCTCAAAAAAATATATAAATAAATAAGAAAGAAATTTTTTGTCACATTGGTTAGAGTATGGTAATAAGAAGATTTACATTATGGGACAAATTCTCATATGGATCAGTCAGTTTCATTTCATATTCTAATTACAGAATCTATGCCTAATCAGTTATCTGGCTTGTAACTATTTGCCACAGGTCATAAGACACAAGCAATAAAAATGATTTTGCATATAGCCTCATCCTGCTTCTGACAAAACAAATCAAAGCTGAGTGCCTATACACTACAGATTATCGTGATCTCACAATAATAAGGACATATAATTTCTTATTAAAGCATTTGACCTCCATAATATACAGGCTTATTTCATTTTATTGCATTTTGCTTTATTATGCTTCACAGATATCGCTTTTAAAAAACAATTGAAAGTTTGTGATAACCCTGCATCAATCAAATCTATTTTTCCAACAGCATGTGCTCACTTCATATCTCTGTGTCACATTTTTGTAATTCTCCCAATATTTCAAGCATTTGCATTTGCATTATTATTATATCTCTTATGGTGACCTATGATCAGTCATATTTGAAGTTACTCTTTTACTTGTTTTGGAGTGCCACAAATTGCACCCATAGAAGACAATGAACTTTATAAACGTTGTGTGTGGCCAGGCGCGGTGGCTCATGCTTATAATCCCAGCACTTTGGGAGGCCAAGGCAAATGGATCATGAGGTCAGGAGATTGAGACCATCCTGGCTAACATGGTGAAACCCCATCTCTACTAAAAATACAAAAAATTAGCTGGGTGTGGTGGCACATACCGGTAATCCCAGTTACTCAGGAGGCTGAGGCAGGAGAATCACTTGAACCCGAGAGGCAGAGGTTGTAGTGAACCAAGATAGCACCACTGCACTCCAGCCTGGGTGACAGTGCAAGACTCTGTCTCAATAAATAAATTAATTAATTAAGTAATTAATTAAATGTGTGTATTGTGATTGCTCCACCGATTAGCCCTTCCCCCATCTCTCTCCCTCTCTTTGGGCCTGCCTAGTTCCTGAGACTTAACAACATTGAAATTAGACCAATTAATAACCCTACAATAGCCTCTAAGTGTTAAGGTGAAAGGAAAAGTAGCATGTCTTTCACTTGAAATCAAAAGCTGGAAATGATTAAGCTTAGTGAGAAAGGCATGTTGAAAGCTTAAACAGGTGGAAAGCTAGGCGTCTTACCCCAAACCCTTAGCTAACTTATAAATGCAAAGGAAAAGTTCTTGAAGGAAATTAAAGGTCCTGCTGCAGTAAACACATGAATGATAAAAAGGATGAAACATCCTTATTGCTATGATAGAGAAAGTTTTATTGGTCTGGATAGAAGACCAAACCAGCCAGAACACTTCCTTAAGCCAAAGCTTAATCTACAGCAAGGCCCTAACTGTCTTCAATTCTGTGAAGGGTAAGAGAGGTTAAGAAGCTTCACATGAAAAGTTAGAAGCTAACAGAAATAGGTTGATAAGGTTCAAGGAAAGAAGCTGTCACCATAACACAAATGTGCAAGGTGAAGTGGCAAGTGCTGATGTAGAAGCTGTAGCAAGTTATGCAGAAGATCTAGCTAAGATAATTGATGAAAGCGGCTACACTAAACAACAGATTTTCAGTGTAGATGAAACAGCCTTCCACTGGAAGAAGATGCCATTAGGACTTTCCTATCTAGAGAGAAATCAATGCCTAGCTTCAAAATTTCAAAGGACAGGCTGACTCTCTTGTTCGGAGCTAATATTGTCTGCACTTTAAGTTAAAGTCAATGCTCATTTACCATTCTGAAAATCCTAGGGCCCCTAAAAATTATGCTAAATCTACTCTGTCTGTGTCCTATAAATGGAACAACAAAGCCTAGAGGACAGCACATCTGTTTATGGCATTATTTACTGAATATTTTAAGCCCACTATTGAAACCTACTAAGAAAAAAAGGATCCCTTACAAAATATTACTGCTCATTGACAATGCACCTGATCACCCAAGAGCTCTGATAGAAATGTACCAGGTGATTAACGTTTTCATGCTTGCTAACACAACAACCATTATGCAACCCATGGATCAAGCAGTCATTTTGACTTTCAAGTCTTATTATTTAAGAAATATTTTAATAAAACTATGGCTGTCTCTGTGAGATCTGGGCCAAGCACACTGGAAATCTTTTAGAAAGGATTCACTGTTCTACATACCATTAAGAACAATTGTGATTCACTGGAGGTCAAAATAGTGACAGTAACAGAAACTTGGAAGAAGCTGATTCCAACCCCCACAGATTATTTTGAGGGGTTCAAAACTTCAGTGGAGGAAGTAACTGCAGATGTGTTAGAAATAGCATGAGAATGAGAATTCAAACTGAGGTCTGAAGATGTGACTGAACTGCTGCAATCTTATGATCAACCTTGAAAGGATGAGGACTTGCTTCTTACAAATGAGCAAAGAAACTGGTTTCTTCAGATGCAATCTACTTCTGATAAAGATGCTGTGAACATTGTTGAAACAACAAGTAAAAATTTAGAATATTCTATAGACAGTTGATAAAGCAGCGATAAGGTTTGAGATTATTGACATCAATTTTGAAAAAAGTTCTACTATGGGTAAAATGCTATCAAACAGTATCACATGCTACAAACAAATCATTTATGATAGGAAGAGTCAGTTAACGTGGCAAATTTCATTGTATTTATTTATTTACTTATTTATTTAGAGATGGAGTCTCACTCTGTCACCCAGGCTGGAGTGCAGTGGCATGACCTTGGCTCACTGCAACCTCCACCTCCTGGGTTCAAGTGATTCTCCTGCCCCAGCCTCCTGAGTAGCTGAGATTACAGGCGTCTGCCACCACACCTGGCTAATTTTTGTGTTTTTAATGGAGACAGCGTTTCATCATCTTGGCTGGGCTGGTCTTGAACTCCTGACCTCAAGAGATCTACCTGCCTTGACCTTCCAAAGTGCTGGGATTATAGGCATGAGCCACTGCACCTGGCCTGTTGTCTGCTTATCTTAAGAAATTGTGACAGTTACCCAAACCTTCAGTAATCATCACCCTAATCAGTCAGCAACCATCAACACTGAGGCAAGACCTTCTAGTAGAAAAAAGGTTATGACTCACTGAAATCTCAGATAATTGTTAGCATTTTGTAGTAACAAAGGATTTTTCAAATTATGTACATTTTTTTGTTAGACAATGCTATTGCATGCTTAGTAGACTATAGTATAGCATAACTTTATTATGTACTGTGAAACCAAAATATTAGTGCGACACACTTTATTGCAGTGGTCTGGAACCATACCTGCAGTATCTCTGAAGTATACCTTTAGACCTTTTTAACCATGTGCAAAACACCTATTGCTTTAATATTTTCCTTGTCTGTGCTTTTCTTATTGACTTCCTTTATAATGATGTGCACTTAGTTATTGTATTAGAAAGGATTTTTTAGAGGTCTCATTATGTTACCTGGGCTGGCCTTCAATGCCTGGCCTCAAGCAATCCTCCTGCCTTGGCCTCCCACAGTGTTGGGATTACAGACATGAGCCACTGTGCCTGCCTGAGTCCTGATATTTTTGAGAAACAACTCTGAGAAGTTTGATTAATCTAAGACGGATTTCTTTGGCTCTGCAAATTAAAAAAAGATATAGTACTCAGTCCTTACCTTGATGGAGGGGGAAGTATCTCAGTCCTAGAGAAGATAGCATAATATAGCTCTGATATATTAACTGCAATAGAATACATACCAGACTCCGAGATATGCATAGACAGTAGATGAGATGGGTGATAGATTTTATCAGCCTTCCTATAATCTGTATGATACATTTTACTGAGGTTACTTTACAGCTCCAAAATTCTATTACTACCTTATCTTCATGTTGGAAGAAAATTATGGACAGTTTGTTTCCATGAAGACCCTGACCATATGGTCCACGGATGTGCATCAGAAAACAATAAACAAATTGCAACTGCTCAGCCCACAGTGCCTGCCTGTAATATCAACTGACTGCCTTTCAGTACAGCTTGTTGTCAAAAAGCATGAGTTAGCAGATGCAGAGGCACATTTCAGTATTTATAGATTTGAAAGCATTAATTCCATTATAAATTTGGAAATTTCACTTTTCTGATGTTGACAGTCTGCATATCTTTGTTTGCTTCTCTATCCTGTGTGATGATCATGGAGAGGGGCAGAAATAGTTCCTCCCTTCAAATGACTGTGTCGTGAGCTCATTCTCATTAACAATGCCACTGATTTTGATGACATGCATTATATGCATATAATTTTAAAAGATCTTTCCTCAGTTTTTAGTACTATAAAAAGCTTGATTAGGCAATTTGTTCTTTTCATTATGTCAACTAATAAGACATCAGTTGAAAGAACAGTGAAAACCAATAAAAGGCATGAATATTCACATGGAAAAAATTCCTCTGAATAAGAGATGCCTGTACAAACCAAAAATGAGTAAGAGATATGCCAAAATGTTTTAACTGCTCAGGGTAGAGCAAAGGCATTACTTAATGCAGTTCAAGTTACCTTGGCTCTGATGAAATGTTAAACATTGCATAAAACAAAGGTTTTCTATGATTTCATCAAATGGAGACTCAGTGTGATATTGATGCCTGCGTTACCTATCTTACTGCAGGAATTTTTAAAGACTCGCTCTGGTTTTTTAGTTTGCAACAATATTTTAACCCACATTGCTGTTCTGTAAGTCTATATAAGCTTTATTTCTAAAGATAAGTAATGAGAGTCATTGCCTAACTATACAGAAGTTTTTGTATTCGATGTGCACACCATTAACAGATAATTTTATGTATGTACTTACTATTCCCACACAACACAATAGGTGTGTTTATTTGGGTGGTAGTTTTGTCCTATCTACTTTATCAACTACATGCTAAAAAGAAGTGTGAATTCTATATTTTGTAAATCATCGATGTGTTAGAGTCAATTATCCAAATAATAATGCATATTACTTCAAAGTAAAACTACCTTTAAGGATTTTCCTCAGAGAATTTGCATGTTAGAAACAGTGCGTTTTTTTCAGTGAAGTAGAAGTCACACATGGCAATCTCTGAAGCCCAATAGTGTCTCTTTCCCCATCATATATCCTGTCCTTTGAGTCTTAGAATGCCCACAGAAAAGGGGAAAGGGGTACCAAATGAGGAGATAGCAGGCAACTGAAGAGTAACCTTACCCACTTGATAATTTTACTGTATTTCAATTCTGCTCTACAAAGCACAGATATCAGAGTGATGTCATTTTAGTTCATAAAATTCGAGTGAACTTTAGCTTAGTGACCTTGAATGTTGAATTGCTCTCCCAGGTGACATCAAATGGTGGACAATGCCTCCTTTGTGGGAACAGTGAAGAAAAACCCAGTTCATTAGATAGTAAAGTCAACCATTAGTAGAACAAGAATCTCATGAATTGCTACTGTTCTATAAATCAATTCAAAACAGTTTTAAGATTTACTAGATCTTTGCAGTATTGAATATTCTATAGTGCAAATACCAAAAATGCAATCAGCACAACAATTAACATAACCCATATCAAAGAATGAGGCAAACTCATTTGGACTCCTCCCAATACCATAGAACAGAATACCTGAAAATGAACAAACCCAACTTCATATTTCTTTGAAAACCTTTGGATCATTTATGAAATAAGGAGTTATTTTATTTTGCCTCCATTGATATTAAATATAGAAGCTAGCTTATCAGAATGTTTATTATCATAACAGAAAAACACATTGTATCCTAGTTTTGTGATATTGAATGCATTTCTAGCTGAACAAATAACTTATTTTAGGTCCTGTGTCTAATTATAGCACATCAGGTTCATAACTTGGCAATAATATTTTTCCTTTATAATGTATGCAGAGACTTTGCAAATGAATTGAAAATTAATTACTTTTCCCCTTGTTTTGCAGAATATTTTGTGTATATATATGTACTAAAAGCTTGAACAAATTTCTCTATGATAAAAAAGAAAGATAAATTTGATGCATTATTCTTCTGGGTGGCTTAGGGCAAGGTTGTATAGAGGTACACAAACCAGACATATCACCTTTGCAAACCCTTGTTTTGATGACTTTTTCTTTTTCTGAGAACAATTGTACAATTTCATAAAAGTAGTTCAATTATTATACTGCCACTTTCAGATCTGTATTAATCACACAGTCATTAATACCCTGGATACTGAATCCTCACTATAACCTTGTTTTTTTGAGCAGCATGAATGAAATTAAACTACATGTAAATTGAGATGTTAAAGATGAGACTCTAACTTCGGTTGACTTTTTAAAACTAGGGCCTAAGATGAAATCATATTACATGAAATTTTACTGTACCATGCATCATGCTATAATAAAGGTATCTGTGTTATCTCTATGTCACCAACGAATACACTAAAAGACTAAGTATGCCAATATTATCAAGCATCTTCTCTCCAACCACTTGTCAAGTAAAACCTGTTTCCTTACTTAGATTATAAAAATATACTAAAGGTCATTATTGATTAAGGATGTCTTATAAAGTCTGCCTAACAATCATGACATTAGATTTCCAACTTCAGAATGACTGTAGCATAATCTTATGAAATACTAGCATTAAAAATGAGGCATGGCTTAACATCTGCAAAGAAAAGTGTTGCCGGATTTGTTAACTATCCATGAAAACAGGTACTTTTTAATTAAAGACCATCAGAGCTAATTGATCACAACAGGTATCTGCGATATACCTGCATTTTTAGGGCTCTTAAATATTAAAATGAATTAGTGAAGGTGATTTTTTTCCTAAAGCTCTTAAAATGTAAAGCTTTTACATGTTCGGGACAATTTGGTGTCATCTCTCCTGAATGCAATTGCACGCACTCAGTAACCTCCAACATTACTACTGATTTTTTTTTCTTCAAATCTCATTTATCAGCCTATGTGAAAGTATTTCTGACCCACTTTGAAGGCTACTAACTTTTGGTTAAAGAAAAGCAAAGGGAAAACATTTGGAATATCATCTATGTCTTTTAATAATGAGAATTTTATTTTATTCATTGTAACAAGAAAACAATAATTTCATTATTTCCCTATCTAGCTACAAACTATAAACAGCCTGAGATTGTTCAAATCTACTGGTTGTTAATTAATTTTGACTCTGGCCATATGCCATATTAACTAGCATGATCTCTTGGACTGCCTATAATTCAAAATGAGATGATTCTCAAAAGAACAAATTTTAAATATCAATAGTTTCATAACCTAGAGGTAAAATTATGAATAAGTTACTTTTGCCACTACCATCATCAAAGAAACAAGAGGAGATAGTAATTAGAATGTAATTCTATTGTAAATAGAATTGGATACAAAATAGTTATCAATTTTTTAACAATGACATCCTTATAATGGATTGTGGTGGTTCCCTAGTACCAAAAACAGCAAGAAAAAGAAAAGAGAATAAATCTGTTTGAACATGTGATGAGTTTTTTTCTATGGTAAGTTCCTGTTTCATAGAGAACAGATGAGCAATTTCAAAATAGCGCTTGTCCATGAAGTTCTAGTAAGCTAATGTTTTACCAATTTGGAGATAGGGAACATACTTAAAGTGACCTAAGACTTCCACTAAAATCTTGCAAAAATATGAACATTGTCAGAAACAGAGCCTCATCCAATCAGCTAGAAAGCCTTAAGAGAAGAAAAAATGAGGTTTCCTGGTAAGAATAAATTCTGCCTCAAGATTTAAGCAACAACTCCTGCTTGAGTTTCCAGACTGCTGGCTTGCCCTACAAACTTCAGACTTGCCAGCCCTTCCAATTATGTAAGCCAATCCTTAAGACAATGTGTGTTTGTGTGTGTGTGTGTGCGTGTGTGCATGCGCATGCACGTGCGCGTGCATGTATGCTCTGAAATAGATGTAAAGATATATCCTATTGGTTCTGTCTCTTTCTCTGGAGAACCCTGACTGATAACAGATATTTGCACATACACAGACAAACAAGTCTTTAAACATTTTTACAGACATAAATGTCAAAGATTCTTATTTTTTAATTGCCTGCTAATTGAAATGACATACTACCCAAGCCTACAAATTATGTCGTATATTTCATAACATGGGTCAGTACATAGAGGTCAAAAGCCAGGTGAAGTCATTGAAACGTGACACTGATTTAAAGCAAACTGAAATTTTATTCTAAAACACCAGTTTCAAAATTATTTATACACAAACAAACAAATAGACTAACCTAAGGAATAAACAATTTTGTAAGTAACCTTGTTGGTATCCTCATGCTATCTTATTGGCACATCAATGGAATGGAGGAATGATTTCCTTCAAATATCCTCAGGTTATTTAGAAACAATATCTTGAAAGAAAAAAGGCCACTAGGCCACCACTACCAAAACAAAGAAAAGCCATCTAACTTCCTGGAAAAACTGACTATACTTTCAACTATGAATGTATTAATCAGATATATCTAGAGGAGAAAGAAAAACCATTGCATTAACAAGATTCCCTTTATAGGCTACTGTTAAAATTAAAAATGGGTATTACCTTAAACAGATTAGAAAAGATTTTAACAAATACTGGAATCAGACAGCATGATCAATTATGTCCTTCAGAGATTCAATGGAAACCCAATTTGACTATCTGTCCTTTGCTTAAAACATCTGATGGGCATTCTAAGACAGTTTTATCACTGAAATGCTTATTTCCATTTTACTTTTTCAAAATATGCATAAGCCTTCTCTAAGTAAGATTTGAAATGTTGCTCTACCATTTCTCCTTTTATGTTGGAAATGCAAGTACCTGCATTACACTTGAAATTATGACTGATACGCAGCATCTCTTTTCTTAGAGATAGTTCTCAAGAACTGAGGTCAGCTGTTTGAGAAAGAATATGAGCTTTTTCACGAAAGAAGCAAACATAGGGCAAGTGGGAAGACAAAAGAAAAACAGAAATGGTTTCCTTTTATCCTAATTGTCTCCTGGGATTCAACAAAAGCCAGACTATTTGTGAAGTAATTAATATTCAGTAACATATTCTGCTGCTACAGTGTTCTAAGAGGACTTGACTCAAAAATAAAATAATAAAAAATAAAAACAAAAACATGTAACCTCCTATCACAGCACTACTTCAAAAAGTGTCTTTAAAATTTGACTCTGAAGCACTCCCTTTGTTATGTATTTTTAAAGGCAAAATATACTCCCTTCTTTTTCCTTTGTGAAATTGTTTAATCAGTACTATTTTCTGTTTTTGATTTTTTCTTTTCACTAAATAAAGGAAGCCTATGATATCCCTTGCAAAACTAAAGAGAAAATGAAATAAGGGTAATGTCATAAATATATAGACAGAATGGCAGTGTTACAAAAATTATTTAAGAAATTTGCCTAGTAATAGTCATGTGATTAAGGAGTTCTTTATTTTATTCTTACCTTCTAAATAGCCTGAGAAAAAAGGCTAACATTTTTCAAAATTCATAATCAGTATTGATTATCCAGAATCCTCATTGGTTTTCAACTTTAACAATTGGGTTTTCAATATTATTATACTAAATATGTATTTCAAATTAACATACTAAATATAGACAATGTTTAAAAGATATTAAATATAATTTTACTTTTTCTAATAAATCATGGTCATTAATGAATTCAAGGTGTACTTAACACAATGAGAGTGTTTGCCCCAACAGACTATTATTAGAAGTAATGGTGTATGGTGCTTACAAAGAGTTGAGAATGGTGCTTGTACCCACCAGCCAGAGAGGAAAACCTCATGATTCATAGGGTATTAGGAGTGTAATCAGAAGGGTCTTCCCATAGTAGTGTGGAATAATTCTCCCCATAGCGAACACTGCTCTTATGTTGACAAGTAAATCTTAAAAGCAAGTCCCCAAAAGATCAAACTATTTTCAAATAATTTAACTGCAATATAGAGCCAAGCTGGAAAATATTTATAGAAATGCAAAAATATTTAGCATCCAGAAAGGTAAAATTCATATCTGACATCCAATTAAATATCACCAGATATGAAGAGAAACAACAAAATACAACCAATAATGAAAAGAAAAATCAGTTCATGGAAAACAAGAGCTGAAATAGATGATAGAATTAGTAATGACATTAAAATAGTTCTCATAACTGAATTCCATATAATCAATAATTTAGTAGAAATACAGAAGACATATTAAAAGACTCAAACTAAATTTCAAGAGATAAAAGTATAATATATGATATGGAAAATAAACTACATCAATTCACAACTGAATAGATATTACAAAAAGATTAGTAAACTTGAAGACATAGCAATAAAACTGTCCAGTGAACCACAGGGAGAAAAGGTCATTTAAATAATAACAACTATCAGCAAGCTGTGAAACAAGTTAAAGCAGCCAATGTATATGTAACTTCAATTGTTAAAGAGGAGGCAGAAAAAAATTTGAAGAAATTACGGCCAACAATTTTCCATGTTTGATGAAAACTATGATCCCATAGATGCAAAAATTTCAGTGTATTACTGATGAAAACTATGATCCTGTAAATGCAAAAAGTTCAATATACCACAAGCACAAAAGGAGGAAGAAAGCTCTAATTAGGCATATAATAAGTATATTGCTGAAAACTAGTGATGAAGAGAAACTCTTAAAATCAGGGAGAGAGAAAAAACCTGCTGCATACAGAAGAACAAAGAGTGACAGCCAATTTCTTGTCAGAAACAAAGTAAGTGAGAAGACAGTGCAGCAGCATGTTTAAAATAGTCTAGAATCCATATCCCATGAATCTATGACTCTACCTCGAAAAAAATGAAGGCAAAATAAAAACTATTCAGACATATAAAAACTGAAATAATTTAGCAGCAGCAGATTCACACTACAAGAAATGTTAAAGCCCTTCAGGCAGAAGGAAAAGATATACCAGATGGCAATCTGGGTCTACACAAAGGAAATAACACTAGGAATGGTAACTACCTGGATACACACTAAGAATGCTTTTATCCTTATTACTGAACTCTCTTCCAATTATAATTGACTGTAAATAAAAATAATAAGAATGTATTGTGGCCTTTGTGAAAGTAAGGTTCTTAAAATACTCAGTAGTTCTTTATCCACTGTTTCATTTCCATGGTTTGAGTTGCCCACAGTGAACCCCAGCCTGAAAATATTACATGAAAATTCCAGAAATAAACAATTCATAAGTTTTAAATTGTGTGCCACTCAAAGAAATGTGATGAAATCTTGCACCATCCCACTTTATCCCACCCAGGATGTGAATCATCCCTTTGCCCAATTATCCATGCTGTATACACGACCTACCTGTTAGTTACTTAGTAGCTGTCAGAATTATGAGATTCCCTACCATGGTATTGCATTGCTCATGTTCACATAACCTTTATTTTACTTGATAATGGCTCAAAAATCAAAAGAGTAGTGATGCTGGCATTTTGTTATAATTGTTCTATTTTATTATTACTGTTGTTAATCTGTCACTGGGCCTAATTTATACATTAAACTTTATCATGAGATAGGAAAAAAACCATAATATAGATAGAGTTAGGTACTACCTAAGGTTTCAGGTATCCACTGGGAATCTTGGGACATATCCCCACCAAAGGGAAGGGATGGGACTACTGTACATTAAGTGGTATATCACTTGAGGCTTGAGCATAACATTTAAAGATGTATATATTATAAATCCAAAGTAATCTCAAAAAAAATGGGGATGATTTGAATTAGATAGATCTACTGCCCTTTAATTTGTTCTTCTCAACAACCATTTAAAATAGAAGTTCTCTTTGAAAGATCTGATGAAAGCTACAGACTCTTTCCAAGCACTGCAGACTTTTAAGATTTGGCAAATTATTTCAGGGAGAAGCACGAACATGCTCCTTAATGATGAAAAATATCTTCTTTATAATTTGTGGATAAAGTCCTCATGGGCTGGCACATTCAAACGCATTCAATAAACACTGATTACTTATATTTAGCCAGATAATTTGCTAGGTACTACTAGCTTGAGGCAAAGAAAGGTATGGGAACCTAGCTCTCAGATGAAATATAGTAGAAAATTAAAACTACCACCCCAACCATTCTAGCAAAAGAGTATGAGGGTGACAAGAATGAAGAACTCTGTATTATCTGATAAATGGTCCACTTCAATAAGGCTTTAAATGCCTGGATTTGGGATATTATTTTTATCTAGGATGTCAAAGTATGACATTATTATAGGATGACCATTTTTCTCCACAATTGTGGAGAATACTCTTATAAATAGTAAACCAATGTTATTAAGGATTCAGAAATATTTTCAAAAATTGTAGGGCTTTGATTGCATTAAATTCAGAACAAAAATTATTTTTGTTTAATAAATTGTCACAAAATGCTAACATAAAATGTGAGGGAAAAATCCAATTGTGGCCTTAAAGTTTTACTAAACTGTAAAGGCAGAAATTATAACACAGGTAATATGGTCCTCACAGTAGCAACAGAATTTTGCTCTATTTTCTGTTTTCGTTTCCTACCACATCTAGATTTGTTGTGATAATCAAATGAGAAAATGTATAAGACACTATTTTGTAAACTGTAAAGTGTCTTGTGAAGAAGGCTGAACATTAAGACATGCTCAAAAGAAAATTCATATTTCTTCAATTTTGGGTTAATTATATTTAAAATACTAATGAGAAATTCTTAATTATGGGAATTGATCACATGGCATTGATTTTATGGAATTACCTCTTAAGGTTCTTGCCATTAGTTAGCTCCTCTGAGCTTTCAAGATCACTGAGAACAAGGCTCATCATCAGCACTTTCCCATTGTGAGCAACTATAAGTATTTAATGACAGTAATTTGCTTTCTTTTTGTGTGTATGTGCAATTTGGCATGCATGTTACTTTCAGAGCAGCAAGAAGACTAACAGTGGACACTTATATTGCATTCACAATATGTTTGATACCATTCTAAGAACTTGACCTACCTTAATTCATTTAATGTCCCATAGCAATAAACAGTTATACCCAATCTCTGGAAAGCTGGGTGTGGTTGGCTAGAATTTACTACAGCTTCTCCTGGTAAACAATATTGTTAAAAGAAGTGTCATTTACACAGAGGTACTTAATTAAAATAATTGAACTCATGGAGATAGAGAGTAAAATTATGGTTACCAGAGGCTGGGAAAGGTAGTGGGAGTTCAGGGGAAGTGGAGCTGGTTAATGGGAACAAAAATAGAATTAGATGAATAAGATCTAGTATTTGATAACACAACAGGGTAACTACCATCAACAGTAATTTATGTACACATTAAAAAAACTAAATGAGTATAATTGGAATGTTTGTAACACAAAGAAATATTAAATGCTTGAGGTGATGTATACCCCCATTTACCCTGATGAAATTATTACATACTGTATGTCTGTATCAAAATATCTCATGTGCCCCATAAATATATACACCAACCATGTACCCATAAAAATTACAAATTAAAATGTGAATATAAATAAATAGATGTTGTTTGTAGATCAATTAATGCTTTGTCCTGAAAAGAGATAAACCTGACTGCTTTCTGGCCTATTTTTAGGACTACATCTTCACATCTAAGAAGTGAGCTGAAGAATGTATGAAAGCAGTGACAAGACTTTTCACGAAAAGCAACACTTGATCTTCTCCAAATCTAAGAGTCCTGCACAATGAAGTATCAAAGAGATGATGTTTTCCTACAAGCTTTTGAAGAATTATATTATAGAAAAAATTAAGTAGACTTGGAAATGCTTTCTTATAGGCTGGCCAGAGATGGCTATAACATATACAAAGTCACTGGATGTAGCATACTTGAGACTGCATTCAATGGTATGCATCTAATGGAAAAAATTATTGGTAACGTATATGGTCTGGATTTTACATGCGCTTGGGACTGCTCACAGTGATGATGAATGGAAAGTTGAAAAAAGAGGCAGACTGCATAATTATTGTCAGAATTTTTTTTACTTGAATTAGAGTTACCAGATGTTAGAAAGCACAAGACTGTGTTTCTCTAATTTCTTGATGGAAGCTCATACTAGGAGATGCATACTAAAGTCCTAGGCAAACTGACATGGTTTGGCTCTGTGTTCCCAACCAAATCTCACCTCAAATTATAATCCCCATAATACCACATGTCAAGAGCAGGACCAGGTGGAGGTAACTGGATCATGGGGGACGTTTCTCCCATACTGTTCTCATGATAGTGAGTGAGTTCTCACAAGATCTGATGGTTTTATAAGCATTTGGCATTTCCCCTGCTGGCACTCAGTCCGTCCTGCTACCCTGTGAAGAAAGTGCCTGCTTCTTTTTTGCCTTCCACCATAATTGTAAGTTTCCTAAGGCTTCTCCAGCAATCCGGAACTGTGAGTCAGTTAAACCTCTTTCTTTTATAAATTACCCAGTCACAGATATTTCTTCATAGCAATGTGAAAACAGACTGGTACACAAACTATCCTCTTCATTCTAAATAAAATTGTGGCATATAATTGAGCTACCATGAGTGATCTTACTCACATTTTCTAATACCTTTTTATAGCCAATTTATTTTTTAATCAGCCTATTATTTTAGGGTAGTTTTAGATAAACGGAAAAATTGTGAAGATGCTAGAGAGTTACCGTGTTCCCTGCAGCCAGTTTCTTCTATTATTAATATTTTGGTATGGTACATTGGTTACAATTAATTAACCAATATTGATGCATCATTAACTGAATTTTTTAATGAATTCAGTTACAAAATGAATTTTGTAACTGAATGTTTTCTTAGTTTTTACCTAATATATTTTATCTGCTCCATGACCACATCCAAGATACCACATTACATTTAATTGTCAGTCTTCTTGGACTTCTCTTGGCTGTGACAGTTCTCAGACATTTTTTATTTTTGAAATAACTTGATAGTTTTGTGGAGTACTGATAGAATTTGTAGAATGTCCCTCAATTTGAAATTTTCTGATGTTTTTCCCATTGTTAGAGAAAACAGTGTAATTAAATACAATATTTTATTTAATCTCATGCTGTATGGCATTAATTTCAGATGCAGTTAACTATATTTTGTTGTTGCTATAGTTGTTTACAATAGCCTGCCTCTGAACTGTGACAAACTCTGTATTTAATCTAGATGTCATATTAGGCTATTTGGTGATATATTGCTAGTATATTTCATGCTCACATGTTGTCTGATTGGTTGCTTTTATAGCAGCAAAATGTTAAATTTATATTCTTTTATTAATTCACTTAATGTATTTTGTTGGTAATTCATTCTAGGTATTATTTGGCTTGGATCTTCCCAACATATCTGAGGCATCATAACTGCTTTAGTTGATCCTCAAATCTTTTATGTCATCAATTTGCTCTATTTTTCAAAACCAAAACTATCCTTCTGGGAATGGTCACTATATCTAACAATTTTTTTTTTTTTAGTTATAATTCTTTTTTTTTTTTTTGAGACAATGTCTTCTTTGTCACCCAGGCTGGAGTATGGTGGAGTGATGTTGGCTCACTGCAATCTCTGCCTGTTGGGTTCAAGCGATTTTCCCACCTCAGCCTACTGAGTGGCCAGGAATACAGGCACATGCCACGACACCTGGCTAATTTTTGTATTTTTAGTAGAGACAAGGGTCCACCATGTTTGCCAAGCTGGTCTTGAACTCATGACCTCAAATGATTCACTTGCTTGGCCTCACAAAGTGTTGGTATTACAGGCGTAAGCCACCGTGCCTGGACCCTAACAATGTTTATTCTTCACTTATTTAATGTTTTAACCTCACATTCTATTGCCTCATACATTAAGTAAACAGTTTGAATTTTGAGGTACTTATTACCAGGCTATGATTATTTTAAATAGTCTTAAGTAATTGCTCAGTTTAGTTATGTGGGCACAGAAAATGTGACTAAATGGATTATGAGACAAATTCCAGGAAACCAACAGAGAAATATGAGTTCCTGCACTCTCATTTCACCCCTCTGTCATTGTGTCATGATGAATCACATCCACCACTGGTGATGGTATTTGACAAAACTGTGTTTCCTATTGAAACACTGCCTGACATCCTGAATTTGCACTGTATGGCAGTTTATATTCTAGAGGATGGAATAGTTTAAGATAACTTTAACATAAACAAAAAGACAAAGAAGTTAAAAGAAAAGGATAATCAAAGTCCATTCAGTACCACTTACTCTAAACTATGTTTGATACAACACAATTCCAACATCTTAAAATAATTTGAAATTTTCCCAATACAGTATGCATTAATCCATAGAAAAATTCAGTATCATATACTACAATTTTTCCATATCTAATAAAAAATAAACATCTCTAACTACATTTTCTTATTGTGGTAAAATGAATATAAAATTTGCAATTTTATACATATATAAGTGTATGGTTTAGTGGCATTAAGAATATTCACATTGCTGTGAAACCATCACACTACTCATCTATCTATATCTATCATATATAACATATATATATCTTATTGGTTCTTTATATATTCTGTATATTAATATCTCATCAGATATATAATATGCAAATATTTTCTCCCATTCTGTGAATTGCCTTTCCTTCCACTGATAAAGTTCTTTGATGCAAACAAATTTTTAATATTGATGAAGTACAATTTACATTTTTCTTTTATTTACTACACTTTTAGTATTGTATCTAACAACTCATTGCCAAATCCAATGGCACAAAGCTTTCCACTACGTTTTTACCTAAGAATTTTATAGCATTAACTCTTACTTTTATGTTTTTCAACCATTTTGAGTTAATATTTGTATATAATGTAGAGTAAGGATTCAACATCACTCTTGTATGTGAATATCCTTTTCTCCAAGCACTATTTGTTGAAAACACTGCTCTTTCCCAATTGAATAATCTTCTCAAACTTGTTGAAAATCATTTTACCATATACAAAAGAATTAATTTCTGAAATCGCCTTTCTATGCCATTGTTCTGTTAGTTTGTCTTTATGCCAGTATTACACTGTTTTCGTTTCTGTAGATTTGTAGCAAGTTTTGAAATCCAGAAGTATTAATCCTCCAACTTTGTTCTTTCTCAAGACTGTTCTGTATGTTCATGATCCCTTGAAATTTCATATAAAAATAAATATAGGGTTTTCCACTATGGCAAAAAAGGTAACTAAGACTTTGACAGGCATTAAAATTTTAGGTTGCCTTGTCTTGTGTATTTTTGACATCTTAACAATATTACATCTTTTATTAAACATGAGGTGTCATTTCATTTATGTTTTCTTTAATTTCTTTCAGCATTGTTGTTTTCAGTGTACAAATCTTTCAACTCATTGTTTAAAGAATATTCCTATTTTATTGTTTTTGATGCTATCAAAATGAAATTTTTTATTTCCTCTGGATTATTCATTGTCACTGTATAAAATGCAACTAATTTTTTTGAGACAGTGTCTCCCTTCTCATTTCTTTTTGTGTATATATTACAGATATTTTCTTTGTAGTTCCCTTGGGTGTTGTACATAATAACAAAAGTTTTAATTACCCATTTTCTATTGGTATCAACTTAACTATAATCACTTACAAAATCTTTACTGCTATTGAGTTCTGTCCCCTTCCTGCTTTATGTTATTAATGTCACAAATTATATCTTTACACATCATAGTTATTAACATAGGTTTATAATTATTATTATCTATTTGTCTTTTAAATCTTGTAGAAAATGAAAAATGAAACTCCAAATAAAAATCACATTAATACTTCTTTTTTTGTACTTTAGGTTCTGGGGTACATGTGCTGATCATGCAGGATTGTTGCATAGGTACATTCTTGGCAAGGTGGTTTGCTTCTTCCATCCCCCCATACCTGTAATTGGCATTTCTCCCCATGTTATCCCTCCCAGCCTCCCCACCCCCCCCACTGTCCCTCCCTTAGCCCTTCCAACTGCCCCCAGTGTATAATGCTCCCCTCTCTGTGTCCATGTGTTCTTATTGTTCAACATCCACCTATGAGTGAGAAGATGCAGTGTTTGGTTTTCTGTTTTTGTGTCAGTTTGCTGAGAATGATGGTTTCCAGATTCATCCGTGTCCCTACGAAGGACATGAACTCCTGCTATGTGTTCTCCTTCACTGAAGATCTTTACATATACATATGGCTATGAGTTAATGTCTAGCATTCTTTCATTTGTCCCTGAAGTACTTTCTTTAGAGTTTCCAATAAGGCAGATTTAGTGATAATACACTCTCCAGAGTTTTTTTTTAAACCTGTGAATGCCTTAATTTCTCCATAAATTTTAAGGACAGTTTTGCTGAATACAAAATTCCCAGTTGCCAATTTTTCTTATACCACTTTAAATGTAGTGTACCACTGCCTACTGTCTTTCACTATTTTGGTTGCGAAATCTGCTGGAAATCTTAATGAGGTTCCCTTGTACATGACAAGTCACTTTTCTTTTGCTAATTTCAAGATTTTCTCTTTGTCACTGGCTTTTGTCAATTATAATATTTCTTTGTGTGAACATCTTGAGTTTATTCTGCTTAGAATTTATTGAGCTTTTTGACTTGTAGATTCACGTCTTTCATCAAATTTGGAACATTCGCTGCCATTACTCTTCAAGTAATCTTTCTGTAATTTTCTATCTTCTCCTTCTGAGACACCCATAATGAATATGATCTTTTTCTTCATTTATTTTTAAACTTTTTCTTCTTAGACTCATTAATTTCAATCTTCTATCTTTAAGTTCACTGGTTCTTCTACCTGGTTAAATCTTCTATTGAACTGTTCTATTAAATTTTTCAATTCATTTATTGTATTTTTCATCACTCAAGTTTCTTTTCTGTCCCTTTTGAGAACTTTTATCTATTTGTTGAAATTCTCATTTATTTCATGTTTCGTTTTTCTGATTTATTCTGATTACTTTTTTCTGTTTTCCTTTATCATTCGAGCATGTTTAAGATAGTTGTTTTAGTATCTTTGTCTAGTAAATCTGATGTCTGCATTTCCACTGGAATGATTTCTGATTATTTATTGTGTTACTTTGAATAGGCCAAGTTTTTATATTTCTTTGTATGCCCTATTATTTTTGTTATTGGAAATTGAGCATTTGAAAAAACAGCTACCTTTCTTACTCTTTACAGACAGACTCTGTGTTGGCATAGTCCTTCACTAATTAGCTGAGTGTATTTTTAGCCTTATTAGCTCAATGTAAAAGCATAAGGTCTTCTCAAAACTTTCAAGACAATGTATCTTACTTTGGTCTGTGTGTGGCTTTCTAAATTCTGTATACATGGCTGCTTTTAAATTATTGATTTCCCAAGGACTCTTATATCAGCTATCTTTGGTGCTTTAAATGTTCTACTATATGCTTCCCTGCTTAATTTCTTGCCCCAGATGTCTACAGATCTGTTGTTCCTATGTAGTTTTTATGAGCATTGCCTGGTACTTTCTGCTGTTTTCCCATGCTTGAAGTCTGATGTCACTTTTCCATACTTGAAGTCTGAGTTAAGTAAAAAAGAGATCAGTCCATCAGATAGTCTCCAGTTAAAATATCACTATATAGTCTACTCTGCTACTTCCAGTTGGAGAAAAGGAACTGGGAACTGGAATACTTCCTCCTCTGGACCAAGACCATGCCACACCAGAGAGGAGGTAGAGTAAGTTGGAGTTAAATCATCCTAAAATACCCTATTGTTTCCAATGTGGCTTTTCATGACTGGGTGTTCATTTAATTGTTCTTAATCTTTGACTGTTAACCAAAGCTCCTATAAAGTTATTGCAGCCAATTTCTAGTAGTTTTTGTTATTGTTGCTTTTAATGTTTCAGTAGACAAATGAGGACCTGGAACTTCCTAGTTAACCCTTTTGCAGCTGTCCCAACTGTAGTTTTTTTCTTTTTTGTCTTTTTTATGACCCTGAAAGCATGAGTGTACAATGTAGGAAAGTCTAGATACAGAGTCCAATATGCTGCATTAATAAACCATTGTCTATAGAGTTGCACACATATATATCACCTTCTTAATTCTTATGTTAATTTAAATCTTGAGAAAAATCAATGAGCTCTACTTAGTAAACATCTATTATATATAAAGAACTATGAATAGCATGGGATAAAGGGAGAAAAAGTGTAATAGCAGTAACATGAGATCTGAAGTAGAATTCAACTGGATTCAACACCAAACCTGGCCTTAGGCAAATTGTCCGATATGTAATGATTCATTTGCCTCATCAGTCACTGGTTAGTAGCCTGAGTATTAAAGCTATCCTGCTTTGCTTTGAATCTTAACTCTGACAGTTGTTAGCTATGTGATCTTGAGAGAGTCATTGAACCTGTTTTTCCTTATCTATAAATGGGATAATTAAAGTGTGTACCTCATATTAGTGTAATAAGGATTAAATAAGTTATTTGTATAAAATGCTTAGGAAAGTGTGTGGCAATGTTCTTAGCTATTATCTTCTGTAAAGTGGTATAATAATAACTACTTTCCAGAGTTCCCATAAGAAATAAATGGAATAATTTACATGATGGCAATAAAGGTTAATTTAATGTGTCAACTTGACTGGGCCATGGAGGTGTCCCATTTGGTAAAACATTATTCTGGGTTTTCTTATGAGAGTGTTTTTGGATGAGATTAACATTTAAATCAGTAAATTGAGTAAAGCATATTGTCCTCCCTAATGTGGGTGAGGCTTATCCAATCAGTTAAAAGCCTGAATTGAACAAAACAATTGACCCTTCTCTGAGCAAAAGAGAATTCTTTCTGCCTGTCTTCAAAGTGGGACATCAGCTTTCTTCCTGACTTTGGATTCAAATTGACACACTGGATCCTCCTGGTTCTCAAGCCTGTTGACCTTTTGACTGGAACTATATCATTAGCTTTTGGGTTATTTGTCTTCTGGACTCAGACTGTAACTAAACTATTGACACCCCCTGTTCTCCAAATTGCTGACTTAACCTGCCTCTATCAGGACTTCTCAGCCTCCATTATTTCACGAGCCAATTACTTATAAATCTCTTTCTATATATATAGATGTATGTGTGTATACATCTATATACATACACATATAAATCCTATTGGTTTTGTTTCTCTGGAGAATTCTAATACAACGGTACTTCATGTTCAATGAATGTTTATATTTTAAGCCCTGACAAGAATATACCGAACACTGAATTACTACCTTCAGGGAGCTTACTACTAACTCTGACCCTAATATACATGTTGATGCTCCACCCCCACCCCAGGTCCCTTCCACCATGCAGTCACTGTAACTCAAACAAATTTCAAATTAGAAGAAATAGCTTTAGAAGCATATGGGACTTACACAAGATTGTCTTGACTAAAGGTTAAAAAGGAAACGAGATAGGAAAGTACTTTTCTTATGACCTGATATACTGATTGAAACTAACTGAGCTATACAGGTTTGGGAAGAGAATGAAGGAAATAAAATGAAGAAAGAGACATGGGACTTTAAATGTCTACCAACTCAAGGCACTAATAAAAAAAACAAGGAAAAAGATGAAAGAAAGAAAGAAGGAAGGAAAGAAAGAAAGAAAGAGAGAGAGGAAGGGAAGGAGGGAGGAAGGGAGGGAGGGAGAGAGGAAAGAAGGAAGGAAAGAAGGAAGGAAGGAAGGGAGGGATGGAGGGAAAGAAGAAGAAAGAAAGGAAAGAAAAAGAAAAAAGAGAAGAAAAAGAAAGAGAAAGAAAGAAAGAAAAAGAAAGAAAGAAAGAAAGAAAAAAGAAAGGAAGGAAGGAAGGAAGGAAGGAAGGAAGGAAGGAAGGAAGGAAGGAAGGAAGAAAGGAAGGTGATAAAAGAAACCAGGCAAAAAAAAATGCACGATGTTATTTTTAGAGTAGATGGTGAAAATAAGCCCTTATAGGCAGAGTGATTAGATGTTTTCTGTAACCAGGAAAGCCTTAAATAAGGCTTTTGGAGAAGGGGAATTTAAAGGTAAATTCAAGCTTGAGTCAATACAGGTAGTCTTTGTGCCAGATGATAAAAATAAACACCAATATCACTAAAATTAATCATTAGAATGTAATATGTTCCCTTCTCTGTCAGATTTCTAAAACCCAGAAAAATACTTTATCTTTATCTGAAAATTAAGATGAGACATATAAAACAAGTAGAAGCAGGAAAAGCAATAGATAAAACAGCATATAGGAAGGCATTAAAGAATGCTGCAAGACAGACTGTTTCTGCGCCCTAGACATTTTCTTTTCATATCAAGAAGATGGACTACATTCTGTTTTGTTTTTTGTCTTGTTTTACATTCCATAGTACTTTCAATGTATTCGCCAAATTCATTTTCAGTTAGTAACTCAGAATCCCAGGCTGGAGAGAGAGAGATGGGATTTGTTCACACCCAACGATCAGTCAATAGGGATTTGATCTGTTTATTTTGTTTCAGCCTGGGTGATGTTTGGCAATCAGGTAATTATTTTTTTTAAAAGATAAAAAAGATTTTCATTCCCTATGCTTTTCTTCATTAGTGTGTGCTTGTCAAAAGTAATTTAATGAGGGCTGGGCACAGTGGCTCACACCTGTTATCCCAGCACTTTGGGAGGCCGAGGCAGGCAGATCACTTGAGGTCAGGAGTTCCAGACCAGCCTGGCCAACATAGTGAAACCCAAACTCTACTAAAAATACAAAAATTATCCATGTGTAGGGGTGTGCACCTGCAATCCCAGCTACTCAGGTGGTTGAAGCACTTGAACCCAGGAACTACTGTGAGCCGAGATTGCACCACTGCACTCCAGCCTGGGCAACAGAGCAAGACTATGCCTTCAAAAAAGAAAAAGAAGAAGAAGAAGAAGTAATGAAATGAAATTTATTTAAGGGGTAAATTATGTTAAATCTACAATTCATCATGTCAGGATCGAGCAATTTATCCTATGAATGAAAATTAAAAGGAAATACAGGCCCCAAATTGAATATTTTCAGATCAGTAAATCCTGCTTTACATTTTCATTTACTTATATATTAATTTTTAATTTTCATTTCTTTTCTGGCCATAATGGTTGCCCTTAAATCTTATTAATTTTTACCCTAGCTTCCATTTCCTCTTCCTGTAAAATGGATAACCAGTGTGGTCATGTCTTGTCAAGTTGTATCGCTATACAGAGTTATAATACAAAGTTGTGCAGATAACTCAGGAAGCAAAAAATATTGCAAACTTTCCTAGAGGTCATTTAGTTATATCCTTTCATTTTACTCATGAGAAAAATTAGGTTTAATATAATAGGTGAATTTCTTACCATCATCTAGTATATTATTGGAACAGTTGGTTCTAGGTCTCTGATCTTCAAATCAACCCATCTTTTAACTTTAAATAAAATCATTATAGTTAAGGATCTTTTCTTCAACAACTTGTTATATAAAATTGGGAACAAAGTATGAGTGACATGGTTAGATCATCTTTCTCAATGACCACTTCTGAAGCAGTCTGACTTTTTAACAGTTAGGTGGGAAATATACTGGTAATTAAAAAATTATTTTCCTCTTTTTCAATTGACTTTTTAAAAGTGATGGCACAATATATGCAAATAAACTTTGAAATATGATGTAAATAAATATAAAAGCTGCAATCTAGGGATCATTATTCATAGGTGCTCCACAGAGTTTCTTTTTTATTTGCTCTACAGTTTGTTATCTAGTAGACTCCTGTTTATTGAACCAGCTGGCAGCCATAAATAAAATGGGTACCTCTTTTAAGAAGTTAATTTTCTGAGGCACTCAAAAGAAGTAAAAGCATGAATATAATATAAATATTGGTGCTTGCTTTTTTTTTTTCAAACAATACATACAAAGATTCTGAAGTGTTTAAGTCTGAGACACTATATATTACTAAACCAGCCAGGCATGGCTTAAGTGCTCTGGATTTTTGAGTGAGTAATTTAGGGTAATTATCTCTAGATGGCATTACCAGGTATCTTGGTCCCAATAAGCAAAGATTTCTAGTTCACTGATATTTCTAAGGACAACCACTGTATTCTAAATTGTAAGTTTCCTAGAAGACAGGGACATTATTTTAACTTCTATAATTTAAAAACCTTTTCCCATTTCAGCGTGTAGTGCACTTAGTATTGCTTTTTATGGAGTAAATTGACTATTAAGGTATCACTATGATATTAAACACATATTCAATTAAAGAGATGAAATAACTAAGGATAACTGAAAGCAAGAATAAAGAAGTACAAAACTTCAAAATAAATTGACACTTTTCTGTTGCTACAACATTTCAGTTGAAAACCCCTTCTTTCAGCATCATAAACTCTTATTTGCTACTTCTGTGGTTCTGGTGTTATAACAGTTTTTGCTGCCAATAATAGTTTATAACAGCCATATTTTCCTCCTAGAGACTGAGTAGTATCTTTTTTTCTATTTTTTTTAAATTTAAGTTCAGGTGTACATGTGCATGTTCACTACATTGGTATATTGTGTAATGGTGCAGATTAGGCTTCTAGTGTACCCATCACCCAAATATTAAAGATTGTATTCCATATGTCATATTTCAAACCTCACCATCACCCACCCTCACATAAAGACAGCATCTTTAGTTCCAGTTTTCTCCTTTTCATTTTAACCCTTCCTCTCAAAAACAAATAGACTTTTAACTCAACATTGTCCTTCTCTAATACAAGCAAAGCTAAAGGGAAAAATCATATTATAGTATGTCCTAATAAGAAATGATCTTTCCTTCTTCCAAATAAGAAATTTAAAAAGACAAGGATGACAAAAAGTATTGACATTTAAATAGTACTTCAAAATCTAGAAAGTATAATAAAATGCCTCCCTCAAGATAGTCTGAATAAGAACCATTTAAGAACAGGAAAGGTATTTCACATTTGTAATCCCAGGGGTTTGGGAGGCCAAGGCAGGAGGTTCCCTTGAGCCCAGAAATTTGAGGTTACAATAAGATATGGTCATATCACTGCATACTATCCTGGGTGACAGAGCAAGACCCTATCGAGAGGAGGGGAGGAAAGAAAGGAAAGGAAAGGAAAGGGGAAAGGAAAGAGGAAAAAGGAAAAAGGAGAAAGGAAAGGAAAGAAAAGTGAAAAGGAAAGGGAAAAGGAAAAGGAAAGGGAAGGGAAAAGGGAAAGGGAAAGGGAAAAGGAAAAAAAGGAAAGGAAAGGAAAGGAAAGGAAAGGAAAGGAAAGGAAAGGAAAGGAAAGGAAAGGAAAGGAAAGGAAAGGAAAGGAAAGGAAAGGAAAGGAAAGGAAAGGAAAGGAAAGGAAAGGAAAAGAAAACTATTCAACTCCCCTGCTATTTTCCTTTTAATATGACAATAATTACTTAGATGATCAAGTTACTACGTTAGCAAGTTTTATTATTTATTTTACACTTTTCCCTCTTGAAATTTTTCCCTGTCTCACACTTTTTGCATAAATAATTTAACTTATATGGACTTAGATTTCAACACTGAAACTGGTAACCCTAGTACTTTTGACAACTTTTTACAAGCTAAGGCAACTCTCTACCAAAAGTGTGGTCTTTTATTTTTTCATCCTGGAGACCACTAAATGTTTTTAAACTAACATAAAACAACTGCAATAAAGAGTCAAATGAAGGATTCAGGCAATGCATCATCATCTTATCTTTACCAGACAATAGAATAAAGTCTCCTAAGTAAACCATCTCCCTATTTATATTTTTGTGTCTTTCATTAGTCTATACTTCACATAGCAACCAGAATGAATATTTTTAAAAGAATTAGAATGTGATTGCTCTGCTCAAAATTGCCCAGTAGCTGCACCCTACCTGTTTTCTAACATCATTACCTATCATTCTCCTATCAAGCTACTCACTTCTTCCTTTCTTCATGGGCCTTGAATAGGCCAAGCTCATTCTCACCTCAGAATCATTGCCCTTGTTCTTTCCTCTGTGTGAAGGCATTTCTGCCTGATCTTTGCACGGCTTTCTCTTCGATATAAACCCTATCTAAAATAATGTATAAATACATGCCTATTTACACCTATTAAAATATCCATTAATTCTGTGCTATTTTTGCAGCATTAGCATTACCTCACATTACATTATATATTTATTTGTTATCTACCCAACCAACTAAAATATAAGCTCCTGAGGCACTGGACTTTGTCTTTTCTTCACTGTATCACTAGCACCTGATGAAATAGAACAGTAAAAAAGTGCCTAACACATTAAAAATCATTCAATGAGCACTTATTGACTAAAGGAGTGTATGAATTAATGACCAAAGAACATGGGTACTAGCCTTGATTCACAATTCTCAGTTATTTCAATATACACTCAGATAATCCTTTTAATATCATGACTATGCTGTTTCTTAATATTCTTTCCTCCAATGATCTTGCTTGCAACCTACCTCAGCCACATAGTCCCGTAGATATTACCCTATATTTTGTCATTATCACTAACTAAAATGCCTCTATAATCTCAGTTTCACATATTCACATCTCTCACCGCTACGTTCTGTCTTTCCAGCTTATGCTCACTAGTACCTCAACTATAAAAGTCCTCTTATCTTGCTGGGACCTACAATCTATCTGCCCAACTCCCTTTTCCCTGTCTTTCACCATCATGACCTAATTGTCCTCCTCATGCGTTTAAATTCCATACTCCATTGCATTTCAACTCTACTGCACACACTCTCAAACCCTGGTGCTTTTTTTTTCTCTCCTTCTGCTATAATGATGGAAAAACCATAACTCTGCACCTATTCTTTGCTACGCTGGGCAACTGAATACTCCTGGAGAAAAAAACCATGAGAACTCATCTCACTTTCAATTTATGATATAAAGCCTCAAGTGGTCCATTACTTCTGTGCCACAATCTTACTACATTTCCCGGGCCAATTCACTATTCCACTCTCCCTGAAGGTTAACATACACCATCTGCTTTCCTTTTTAAACCTCAAATACCTATTTTCCCATTCTTACTTTTAGCCAATAGCCTTGTCTCTATTTCCCTCTTAATATGGCTTGGATCTGCATCCTCATCAAAATTTCATGTTGAAATGCCATCCCCAATGCTAGAGGTGGAGACTGGTGGGAGGTGATTGGATTATGGGGGTGGTTTCTAATGATTTAGAACCATCTCTGCCGTGCTGCTCTCATTATAGAGTTCTCATGAAAACTGGTTGTTTAAAAGTGTGTACCACTACCCCTCTCTCTCTGTCTTCCTCCTCCTCTGTCCATGTGAAGTACTGGCTCCCCATTTGCCTTCCATCATGATTATAAGTTTCCTGAGGCCTCCCCAGAAGCCAAGCAGATGGACAGCATCATCTTTCCTGTACAGCCTGCAGAATCATGAGTGAATTAAACTCTTTTTCTTTATAAATTACCCCATCTCAGATATTTCTTTATAGCAATGCAAGAACAGTCTAATATAGAAAATTGGTATTGAGGAGTGGGGCATTGCTATAAAGATATCTAAAAATGTGAAAGCAACATTGGAACTGGATAACAGGCAGAGGTTGGAAGAGTATGAAGGGCTCAGAAAGAGACAAGATGAGGAGACGTTTGTAACTTCCTAGAGACTTGTTAAATTGTTGTGACCAAACATACTAATAGTGATGAGGACAATGAAGTCCAGGCTGAGGAGATCTTAGATAAAAATAAATAACACATTGGGAACTGGGGCAGTCACTTTGTTATGTTTTAGCAAAGAGCCTGGGTGTATTGTGTCCCTGCCCTAGGGATTTGTGGAACTTTGAACTTGAGAGTGATGATTTGGGGTATCTAGTGGAAGAAATTTCTAAGTAGCAAAGTGTTCAAGAAATGATATGGCTGCTTCTAACAACCTATACTCATAAGTGTGAGCAAAGAAACCTGAAACTTATATTTAAAAATGAAACAGAGTGAAAAAGTTTGGAAAATTTTCAACCTGGTCATGTAGTAGAAAAGAAAAGCCCATTTTCAGGGGAAAGTCACTGTCCTCCAGACCCCAGAATGGTAGATACACCAGCATCTTGCATCCTGCACCTGAAAAAGCCACAGATACAATGCTAGCCAGTAAGAGCAGCTGCAGCCACAGGGGAGGAACTGCCCAAGGTGCTGAGAGCCCACCCCCTGCATCAATGTGCCCCAGATGTAGGACATGGATACAAAAGAGACTACTTTGGCACTTTAAGATTTAATGACTGCCCTGCTGGGTTTTAGATTTGTATGAGGCTTGTAGCCCCTTTCTTTTGGCCAATTTCTCTCTTTCATAACAGGAGTATTTACCCAACTTCTATACCCACAATATATCTTGGAAGTAACTAACCTGTTTCTGATTTTACACACTCATACATGGAAAATACTTGCCTTGTCTCAGATGACACTTCAGACTTTGGAGTTCATGCTGGAATAAGTTAACAGTTTGAGGGACTGTTGAAAAGGGATGATTGTATTTTGCAATGTAAGAAGAACATGAGATTTGGAGGGGTTGGAAAAAAATGATACAGTTTGGATCTGTGTTCCCATAACACCTCATGTGAAATTATAATCCCCAGGGTTGGAGATGGGGCCTGGTGGGAGGTGATTGCATCATGGGGGATATTTTTAATGGTATAACACCATCTTTCTTGGTGCTATCATCACAATAGTGAGTTCTCATGAGATCTGGTTGTTTAAAAGTGTGTGGCACCTCTCCCTTGTCTCTTACTCCTGCTCCAGTCATGTGAGACATACCTGCTGCTTCTTTGCCTTCCACCATGATTGTAACTATCCAGAAGCCTCCCCAGAAGCAGATACCAAAACCATGCTTCCTGTACAGCCTGCGGAACCAGGAGTCAATTAAACCTCTTTTCTTTATAAATTACTCAGTCTCAGGAATTTCTTTGTAGCAGTGCAAGAACAGCCTAATACATCTCTATTTGAATTATTTCCATGAGCATACAAACATTCTGCAATATCTCCTTTTTTGCCATCTACTGCCATGTGGCCTTTAGCATATTATTTCCCTGTTCCTTGCCTCAATTTTCTCATTTGTTAATGAAGACGACTTTAGTATCTGTATCACTGTGTGTGTGTGTGTGTGTGTGTGTTTGTGTATAAAATAAGTTAGTATATATAAAATACTTAGAAATATGTCCGGAGCTTAGTAAGTGCTGTAGAAGTCAGTTGTTAATATTATTATTATATCAGTATTATCACTATTATTATTTTTTAAAATATCCCTTGATCTCACATTCTCTTTCATTAGCTGCCTCTTTTTTTCTGCTCTTTTTCACAGTAAACTTCTCAAATGATTTTCCTATACTTGGTATCTTTACTTCCGCTCCTCCCATTTTATCTTTTCATGTTAATATAATGTGAGATCTACTAAAAATGCAAGAATAATATAAAGAAGTCCCTTGTCTTTTCTATCCTTTACCCAGATTCACCAATTATTCATGTAACATTGTTGCCACATTTGCTTTATCGTTCTTCATATAGTACACACACACACACACACACACACACACACACACACACACACAATTTTTTCCAAACCACCACTGGAGATTAAGTTGCCAACATTATGCCACCATTGGAGATTAAGTTGCCAACATTATGTCCTTCTATCCCAGACTACTTCAATGTGCATTTCCTAAGAACAGAGACATCCTCGTATATAACCACAATACAATTATCAGAACAAAAACATTTAACATTCTAAAATACCATTTTCTAATGCACAGTCCATATTAAAATTTCATCAATTGGCTCATGAACATATTTTATAGGTGATTCTTCTCTTTATCCCGAGATCCAATCCTGGATTTTATATTGCATTTAGTTGTCATGTCTTTAAGTCTCCTTTTATCTGGAACAGTTCTTTGCCCTTACTTAATCTTTACTTGTCTTTACATATCTGAAAAGTTACAGGCCAGCTATTTTGTAGAATTTGTGTTGTTTGGGATTTTCTGATGATTCCTTATGAATATGTACAGGTTATGTATTTTTGGTAGGAGTATCATTCTTGGTTAAGGTGGTATCTGACACATTTTTGATCCATGTAATGTCACGTCCTTTCCCTTTGTAATTTGATATTTATAGTATTCTCTGTCTTCTCACTGATGGTATAAAAATGGGTTACATGTGTTATAATTTGCTCTTCTGTTGATTCATAGAGGACTCTTGAGGTGTACGGGTACCTTTGAATTTATGCAGCTGTAATGATTAATATTAGGCATCAACTTACTGGATTGAAAGATGCCTAGATGGCTGGTAAAGTATTGTTTCTAGGTGTGGCTGTGAGGGTACTGTCAGAGGAGACTGACATTTGAGTCAGTGGACTGGGAGAGGAAGACCTAAACTCAGTGTGGGTGGGCACCCTCTAATTATCTGCCAGTGCAGCTGGAACACAGGCAGCAGATAAAGGTGGGATAACCTTGCTTGCTGAGTTTTCTGGCTTCCTTCTTCTTCCCGTACTGGACACTTGCTTTCACTCACTCTGTCCTTGGACCTCAGACTCCAGGATTTTCAGCCTGTGGGCTCTCTTGCACCAGCAGCTTGCTAGAGGCTCTCAAGCCTTTGGCCACAGACTGAAAGCTGCAGTTTCAGCTTCCTGGTTTTGAGACTTTTGGACTCAGACTGAGTCACTACCAGCTTCTCTCTTCCTCAGCTTGCAGGCAGTCCATCATGGGACTTCACCTTGTAATCATGTAAGCTGATTCTCCCTAACAAACTTTCTATCATATGTGTATATCAGAGTTCTCTGGAGAACTCTGCTTATACAGCAGCCAACTATGAAAGTCTCATTTCTCTTGGCCTTATTCCAATCAGGCTTTTACCACTCTGTTCAGTCTTTTAGGGTCACCAATGAGTTGTATCTTGATAAATAAAATAATTACTTTCTGCTACTCATCAGATTAAAACCATCAGCCTGGCAGTAAAATTTAACACTTCCTCTTTCTTAAACATTTTTTTTTAAACTTGGCTTTTAAGCTATCCTCTCTCTTGGCCATGGGATTTTGCCAAATTTCCTTCTTTGCTCTCCTGATGTTCAGATTGGTATAATCAAATACTTATTAGATATTTTCACTTTGATATCATATATGTATCTTAATATAACACCTCATTTCAAAGCTGTCCCCCTCTTCTCTATCAAAATAAGTTACATTTTATTTGTCCACTTGCTGAGATAAGAAAACATGTAGTATTCCCTGATTCCTCTCTTTATCACACATCTATTTAACCTATCACCAAATCCCATTGATTCTACCTTCAACATATATTCAGAATGTGACCACTTCTCATTACTCACATTATTAACATCACAGGCCAGAGTGTTAAGAACCAAAACTTGAAATTCTTCAATAAACTCCTAACAGATTTCATGCTTTCATTCTTGCTACCCATACATTTTTTTCTTCACACAGTCAGAGTAATTCTATTAAATATAAGATTAGATAATGTCATGTCACTGGTTAAAACCCCGAAAGATTCCCTATCTCAGAGTAAAAACTAAAATTGTTCACATGGCTTTACCTTGTTTTATGAATGAGCAATGACGTCCATATCCTTCAAAACTACTTCTGTAGGCTAATGTTCTTCCATGGTACTTTAAACTTTCTGCACCCTATCCACACTCACCTCTTTAATGTTGCTAGAACACACCAAGCATTCTCTTGCTTCAGGATGTTTGCACTTAGTATTGCCCTGCCTGGTGTGATCTTGCTTAAATATCTGAGAAGGAATACAATTAATTTGCCAGAAGCCATGTGACAGACAAATGTGAGAGGTCTTCTTTCTGCATACTATTGAGGGGAAATGATTAAGCTGTTACTCAAGACAATATCTGTTGCATATAGAAAATAAATTTTAATATATTAAAAGAAAGGATCTTTTAAGCACCTAACATGTATTGATCAATTTAATTCTCACAACAAGCCACTGAACACCTGGCATAATGTTAGCACTGGGTCAACACCCAAGGGTCAAGGGTCATCAGGAGAAAGGATAGACTTCTAGTCTGCCAGCAATGCTGCCTGTCTCCAAGCCTTCTTGTCAGCCTCCAAGAAGCAGTACCTCACTAACTCCTGGATTCCAGAGAAACCACCACTACCTATAGGCATACTTCATTTTATTGTGCTTCACTTTATTTCACATTTCAGATACTGTGGTTTTTTTACAGCTTGAAGATTTGTGGCAACTCTGTGTTGAGCAATCCCATAGATGCCATTTTTCCAATAGTATGTACTCATGTTGTGTCTCTGCCACATTTTGGTACTTTTCACAACATCTCAAACATTATTATTATTATATCTGTTTTGGTGATCTTTGAGCAATTATATTTGATGTTAGTATTGCAATTGTTTAGTAGTAACACAAACCATGCCCATTCAAGAGGGCAAACTTAATCAGTTAATGCTGGATCTGTTCTGATTGCTCTGCCAACTGGCTTTTCCCCTCTCTCTCTCCCTTTCTTTAGTACTCCTAATTTCCAGAGACACATAAATATTGAAATTAAGCCAGTTAATAACCCTACAATGACCTTTAAGTTTTCAAGTCAAAGAAGAATCACGTCTCTCATTTGAAATCAAAAGCTGGAAATGATTAAGCTTAGTGAGGAAGGCATATTGAAAGCCAAAATAGGCTGACAATTGAGCCTCTTGTTCCAAATAGGCAAGTTATAACACAAAGGAAAAGTTCTTGATAGAGATTAAAAGTTCTGCTGCAGTGAACACGCAAATGATAAGAAAGCAAAACACCTTCATTGCTGATAAGGGGAAGGTTTTATTGGTCTGCATAAAATATCAAACCACCCACAAGACTCCACTAAGTTGAAGCGTATTATGGAGCAATGCCCTAATTCTCTTCAATTCTTTGAAGGCTGAGAAAAGTTAAGAAACTTCAGAAGAAAAGTTGGCAACTAGTAGAGGTTGGTTCATGACATTTAAGTAAAGAAGCCATCTCCATAACATAAATGTGCCAGGTGAAGCAACAAATGCTGATGGATAAGCTGCAGCAAGTTATCTAGAAGGTCTAGCTAAGATAATTGATGAATGTGGCTATACTAAATTACAGATTTTCAATGTAGATGAAACAGCCTTCTATTAGAAGATGTCATCTAAGACTTTTCTAGCTGAAGAGAAGAAGTCAATATCTCTCTGTTAGGAAATAATGCAGCTGGTGACTTTAATCTAAAACCATTGCTCATTTACCATTTCAAAAATCCCAGGGCCCATTACAGTAATGCTAAAGCCATTCTGACTGTGTTCTACAAAAGAAATAAGAACACCTGGATAATAGCACATTTGTTTATGGCACGGTTTACTGAATACTTTAAGCCTACTGTTGAGATCTACTGCTCAGAAAATAAATATTTCTTTCAAAATATTACTGCTCTTTGACAGTGCACTTAGTCACTCAAAGGCTCTGATGGGGATGTACAAGGATATTAATGCTGTTTAAATGCATGCTAACAAAAAATCCATTCTGCAGCCTATATATTGAGTAACTTCAGGTTTCAAGTCTTACTAAGATATACATTCAGTAAAGCTATAGATTCCATAGGTAGTGATTCCTGTGATGCACCTGGGCAAATTAAAATATTTCGGAAAGGACTTACCATTCTAGATGTCATTAAGAAGATTCATGATTCATGAGAGGAGGTCAAAATATTAACAATAACAGGAATTTGGAAAAACTTGATACCAGCCCTCATGGATGACTTTGAGGGGGTCAACACCTCAGTGAAGGAAGTAACTGCCTATGTGGTGGCAATAGCAAGAGAACAAGAATTAAAACTAGAGCTAGACGATGTGACTGAATTGCTGCAATCTCATAATCAAACTTAAATTGATGAGAATATGCTTCTTGTAAATGAGCAAAGAAAGTCCTTTTTTGGTGAGATAATCTAGTCCTAGTAAAGATGCTATGCACATTATTGAAATGAAAATAAAGGATTTAGAATATTACACAAACTTTGTTAATAATGTAGCAGCAGGATTTGAGAAAATTGACTAACTTTGAAAGAAGTTTTACTGTGAGTAAAATGCTATCCACCAGTATCACATGCTACAGAGAAATCTTTTGTAAAAGAACAATCAATGTAGCAAACATCATTATTGTCTTATTTTTAAAAATTACCAGCTGAGAGGCAGAGCAAGATGGTAGAATATTAAGGCTCCACCAATCATCTCCCCTGCAAAGACATTAATTTAACAACTGTCTACACAGAAAAAAACACTTTCATGATGACCAAAAATCCAATGAACCCTCATAGTACCTGATTTTATCTTTGTATTTCTGAAAGAGGCACTGAAGAGATTTTAAAAATTCTTGAATCTGAATGCCACCTGTCTCCTACCCTACAGCAGTGGTGGCATGGTGTGGAGAGCATCTGTGGGTGTTGGAGGGAGGGAGAGCACAGCAATTCGGAGGCATTAAACTTAGTGCTGTCTTATTAGAGCAGAAAGGAAAGTTAGATCAATCTTAGCTGAAGCCTGCTCACAGAAAGAACATTTAAACCAGCCTTAGCCAAAGGGGAAGTGCTAATCCCAGTCATCCAGACTTGAATTCCTACAACCCTCACCACTGAGGGTCCAGTGCTCTGGGCCTGTAAGTAAATTTGATGGGCAGTCTAATCCATAAGGAGTGCAACTCTTAGGGAAGTCCTAGTACCGAACTAGGCCCAGAAACAGTAGACTGGGGAGGCAAGCAATCTAATGAGACACCAGCTGGTGTTGCTAAGGAACTGCTGGTATCGTTCCTCCTCTAACCCCAGGGTGCACAGCTAATGGCTCCAAAAGAGACCCCTTCTTTCCATTTGAGGAGAGGAGAGGGAAGAGTGGAGAGTATTTTGTCTTACATGTTGGATACCAGCCCAGCCATAGGAGGATAGGGCACCAGTCTGAGTCATGAGGCCCCCGCTCCAGGCAGTAGCTCTGAGATATTTCTAGACATGCTCTGTGCCAGAAGGGAACCCAATGCCTTGAAGGGAAGAAAACGGTCCTGGCAGTATTCATTACTTGCTAACTGAACAGTACCTTTGTCCCTAAATAACCAGCAGTAATACATAGGTACTATATTGAGAGCCTTGAGTGAGCCTCTGAAATTTCCTGGCTTCACTTGAGACTCAGCACGTTACCAGATCTGGTGGTGGCTACAAAGAAAAGCTCCTTCTGCATGAGTAAAGTAGAGGGAAAAGTAAAAAGAACTTTGTCTTGCATATCAGGTACTAACACAGCCACAGTGGAGTAGAGTTTCAAGAGGGCTCTTGCAGTTGCCAATTCCAGCACTTGACTCATGGACAGTACCTCTGAACCTGTCCTGGGTCAGAGAAGAACTCAAGGCGCTGAAGAGTGACTACTAGGCCAGACAGCATTTACCACAAGCAGACTTAAGAGCGCTTGGGACTTAAGGGAACATAAGTGGTAGTCTGGCTGTCCACCCAACGGCCTACAGTGGTTGTGGCCAAGAGTGAGACTCCTCTGCCTTTGAAAAGGAAAGAGTAAAAAGGACTACATCTTGTGGTTTGAGTATCAGTTCAGCCACAATACAATAGAACACCAGAAAGACTTCTAAGGTAATTGACTCTAGTCACTGATTCCCAGATGGCACCTCTGGACTCACCTGGGGCCTGGGGGATCTCACTTTCCTAAAGGTAAGGGCACAGGCCTGGCTGGCCTTGCCACCTGCTGAATGTAATGGCCTACAGCCTTGAGAACATACAGGCAGTGATCAGGAATGGCTACAGCAGACCTTCAGAGAAAATCAATGTTGTGCTGGCTTCAGGTCTGATGCAGTGCAGCCATAGTTGTGGTGGCCACAAGGGTGCTTGTGTCACTCCAACCTCAGCTTTAGGTGGCTCAGAACAGATAGACTTCATTTGTTTTGGGGAAAGTAAGAAAACAGAACAAAATATATGCCTGGTAATCAAGAGAATTCTCCCAGATCTTGCCCAAGACCATCAAGTCAATATCCGTACAAGTCTGCAAGAATCACAGCATTACTTGGGTTTGGTTGCTCCCTAAAGCAGATGCAACTTAGATCATAACACCCAAGTTCTTTCAAATATCTGGAAAGGTTTCCCAAGAAGGATATGTACAAACAAGCCCAGTCAATGAAGACTACAGTCAATAAATACCTAACTATACAATGCTCAGACACCAAAGAACATCTACTAGCATCAGTACCATCCAGGAAAACATGACCTCAACAAATGAAATAAATAAGGCACTAGGGACCAATCTTGGAGAAACAGAGCTATATGACCTTTCAAACTAAGACTTCAAAACAACTGATCGAGGGAACACAAAGAAATTCAAGATAACAGAAAGAAGGAATTCAGAATTCTATCAGACAAATTTAACAAAGACACCAGTAATCCCAGCATTTTGGGAGGCCAAGGCAGTGGATCACTTAAGGTGAGGAGTTTGAGACCAGTCTGACCAACATGGAGAAACTCTATCTCTACTAAAAATACAAAAATTAGCCAGGAGTGGTGGTCCAAGCCTATAATTTCAGCTACTAGAAAGGATGAGGCAGGAGAATTGCCTGAACCGGGGATGCAGAGGTTGCAGTGAGCTGAGATCAAGCCATTGCATTCCAGCCTAGGCAACAAGAGCAAAACTCCATCTAAAACAAACAAAAAAAACTGACAAAGAGATTGAAATAATTAAAAAGAATCAAGCAGCAATTCTATAGTAGAAAATGGCATACAGAAGAGTACTCCAGAGAATTTTAATAGCAGAGTTGATCAAGCAGAAGACAGATTTAATAAACTTGAAGACAGGCTTCCTCTGTGTATTTGAAAATACACAATAAGAGGAGACAAAATAAAACATAATAAAAAAAATTAAGCATGCCTATAGGATCTATAGCCTTAAGAGGGCAAATACAAGAGTTATTGACTTTAAAGATGTAGAGAAGGAGATAGGGGTAGAAAGTTTATACAAAAGCATAATAATGGAGAACTTCTCAAACACAGACAAAGCTATCAATATCCAAGTACAAGAAGGTTATAGAATATCAAGCATATTTAGCCCAAAGACTACCTCAAAGTAGTTAATAATCAAATCCCCAAAGGTCAAGGATGAAGAAAGGATCCTAAAAACCACAAGAGAAAAAAGAATTACATACATTGGAACCCTGATTTGTTTGGCAGCAGACTTTTCCATGGAAACCTTACAGACCAGGAGAGAGTGTTGGCATAAAGTGTTGAAGGAAAAAAACTTGCACCCTAGAATAATATATCTGGCAAACACAATGCTCAAACATGAAGAAGAAATAAAAACTTTCCCAGACAAAAGCTGACGGATTTTATCAAAACCAAATTACGTCCTAAAAGAAATGCTTAAGGGAGTATTTCAACCAGAAAGAAAAGGACTTTAATGAGCAATTAGAAATTATCTGAAGGCATAAAAATCACTGGTAATAGTGAGCATAAAGGAAAATACAGAATATTTTAACACTGTAATTTGGTGTATAAACTACTCATCTTAAGTAGAAAGACTAAATGATGAACCAATCAAAAATAATAACCACAACAATCTTTCAAGACATAGTACAATAAGATATAAAAATAAAAAATTAAAAAATTAAAAAGTCGGGGAATGATTTTAAGGCATAGCACTTTTATGAGTTTTGTTTTTGCTTGTTTATACAGAGTGTCAAGTTATTATCAGGCTAAGATGATGGGTTATGAGATAGTATTTGCCAGCCAATATGTCAACATCTTCCAGAATTCCTACCTTAAAGAATCTTGTGTAAAGGTGTTTAACCTAGTGATCCTAAGGTTAGAGAAACATGAAACAACTTGTTCCCCACAGTGCAGTAGTTGCCAGAACACCAGTTTAGAAAAATGTTGATGTCAATAGAGTCTCTTTTCTGTTCCACCAACCTAACATAGGCCAATTGTGCAATTTTGAGTTTGTGTGTGTATCCTAAAATTGACTGGGTACGGCACATTCAACATCAGGAGCTGCTTGCTAATCACTAAAACAGTTTAAGACAAATTGAAAACATCTTAGTCTTCTGTCATTCTGTTTTAGAAAACTCTGAAAGTAATTAATTTGCTTTCAGAGAGGTTGTGATTCTTCCACAGCAAATAAATCCTCCAACAACCTCAATGTTGTCTTATTTCAAGAAATTTCCGTAGCCACCCTAGCCTTCAGCAACCACCATCCTGATTAGTCAGCCATCACCAATATTAAGGCAAGACCCTCTAACAGCAAAAAGGTTATAACTCAATGAAGGCTCAGATAATCCTCAGCACTTTTTAGCAATAAAGTGTTTTTAAATTAAGGTGTACACATTGCTTTTTAGACATAATGCTATTGCAAATTTCACAGACTACAGTATAGTGCAAACATAGCTTTTATATGTACTGGGGAACCAAAAAATCTGTGTGACCTAATTTATTGCAATATTCACGGTATTTCAGTGATCTGGAACTCCATCAGCAATATATCTGAGGTATGCCTCTAATGGCTTGGCCACTACTAGTTTGTTATCCTTCCTTTCAAGTACTAGGCAATACTTAAAATTGGTTTCATAGTCTTGTTCTAATTTTGGCTAAGGAATATTTTTATCCTCAAATAAGAGGTAATAAGAGGGATATGAAACCTTTATGAGGTGAAAATCTATAAAACAATAGTTTTAAAAGTGCTGGACATTATGCAACAAAGGACAGTGACCTCTAAAAATCAGAAACAAATAAAATGAGTGATGTGACTGATCCAGCTTAATGACTATAGAAAATGTCCAGGGCATGGTCCAGAAAGTAGAAGCAGATGAAGCCTAAAAGTCTCCTCATGTTGAAGACCAGCAGCTGACTTTCCAGGGAGAATGAGGAAGATGGAGTTCATGAGACAGAGTTCCAAAGAACAGAGGGCTGCTCAGAAAGAGAACCCCAGACATCTGCACAAGTTCCTCTTTGAACTTTCAGCAGAGTACTGACCAGCAGATGAGTACGAAAAAATCACTTGACCTTGCAGGAAAAAAAAAATTCCTACAAAGGCAGAAATAGTGTGTATTTCCCCCAGAAGGAATGTCCTAACTCTTGGAGAATTTAGTAGAGTACTCATAAGGGTTACAATTCACTAGTGAGGAACAATTAGCTCTATACTAAATACTATTCTGTTCCCACTTAACAATTCTTAAAGGTAGGATTTGCATATTATTTTCTTAGGAATGCCCTAAAAAATTGCCACTAATAGCATGGTATAAAACTACAGAAATTTATTTTCTCATAGTTCAGGAGGCCAGAGTCTGAAATCAAGGTTAACATGACTGGTTCCTTCTGAAGGTTCTGAGGAGAAATCTGTCCCGTGCCTCTTTCTTAGCTTCTTGTGCTTGCTAACAGTCCTCGTTATTCCTTGGTTTGTACTTGTTTCACTCTAATCTCTGTCTCTGTGGTCACATTGCTTTCTTTCCTGTATGGCTTCATGTGGCCTTCTTATAAAGACAGTAATGATTGGATTTAGGGTCCACCCTAATCTTGCATGACCTCCTCTTAACTAATTTTATCTGTAAAGGCCTTATTTCTAAATAAAGTCACATTCTGAGGTACAGGCAAACACAAATTTGGGAGAAAAACTATTCAACACACTACAATCTAAAAGAATCAAATTGTCTTCAATTAACTCAATTGTATCCAAAAACTAAGTTCAAAATACTTAGAGTAATACAAAAATATTCAATACTCAACAAGATAAAAATTCACAATGTCTGGCAACCAATCAAAAATTACAAAAGCATAAATACAACAATACAACCCATAATGAGAAGAAAAAATAATGAATTGAAATTGAACTAAAACTTACACAGATGTTAGAATTAGCTTAGGAGGACACTGAAGGAGTTAAATTCATTCCATAAGTTCAAAAATTTAAACACATGAAAATATTTCTTAAAAAGACTATAAGCCTTTTAGAAGTGAAAAGTATAATGTGTGAAACTATGATCAAATTAGAAAATCCAGAAGAAAGGATTTGTCAATTTGAAGACCTAACAAATAAAAACTATCAAAATAAAACATAAGGAAAAGAAATAGTTTTTTAAATGAAGAGCATCAATGATCTACAGGACAACTTGAAACATCCTATTATACATATAAATGAACTCATTGAAGTAGGGGTAGGGACAAAAATATTTGAAGAAATAGTGACCAAATTTTATCAAACTTGTTGAAAAGCATAAACCCGTAGAATCAAGAATCTCAATGAACCACAGGCACAAGAAATATAAAGAAAATTACAGCAAGGTGTACCATAATCAAATGGCTCTAAACTAATGACACAGAAAAAGTGTGTGTTTTTTTAGAATAAAAAGAGTGAAAGAGAGAAAGAGGAAGAGATTTTAGAAAAAGAGAGAAAAGGAGAAAGAAAGAAACAGCAAAAGAAAGAAAAAAAGAATGAAAGAGAAAGAAAGAGGAAGAGATTTTAGAAAAAGAAAAGGAGAAAGAAAGAAACAGCAAAAGAAAGGGAAAAAAGAAAGAGGAAGAGATTTTAGAAAAAGAGAGAAAAGGAGAAAGAAAGAAACAGCAAAAGAAAGAAAAAAAGAATGAAAGAGAGAAAGAAAGAGAAAGAGAAAGAGGGAGAGAGAATGGGATTCTTGTTTCATTGCCCAGGCTAGAATACAGTCTAAAAATGGGTATTAAAAACCTCTTTTATGCCAATAATTGTGTTTAACAATGGAGACAGGAAGGAATAGGGGATGAAAATAACAAATAAGCAGCCAACCAATATTTTATTTAAACCTGTGAAATGCTATGCAATTGCTGG